>WURS02369884.1:0-17453 GCA_011762765.2 Rhinocypha anisoptera
GGGGGAGGAAATGGTCCAGAGAAAAGGGCAGAGTAAGCCGGCATTAGTGACTCAACACCGGACTTAGCTGCGACTGATATCTGGGTTAGGGAGCAAAAAAATAGCGACTCAAGTCTAGTAATTCTTGAATTAGAAAGCAGGAATGAGGATGGATTTATCAAGAGAAGTTCAAGAAATCTTTGTTTAAGGTAAGGTTAGCTTTATTTAGTTTTCGTCAATCTGTCCACCGATGAGACACGGGACAGTATTTTTCGATACTAGAGCTGTATACTCTAAGACTGACCTTAATCGCCTTATGTCCGTTCATAATCCGATAAATTTAGATTCAAAAATACTTTATTAGCTGCAAAATATGTTAAATTCTTTATGGCACTCTATGTTCTCATTAACATTTTGATTTATTTTTCATTTAGTTAGGTCATTACCGTTTAAAAAAATAAGATAAAATAAAAATTAAAAATTAAAAGTTTTAACGTCAGTTTCATGCTGTTCAAGTTTGTTCAATAAAAGTACATAACTCTATGCAATATAATTTTACTAATTTCCTCCAATATCTTCGTTAAATTTTGTTATATTGTTTAATTTACCACTTAAAGTTTTGCAAAAATTGACAAGGTAATAATATTTTAACCGTAATACTTTTATAACTGCTTAACTAATACTACTCAATGTCTCTATTATCATTCGTTGATTAGCATGAGATACAAGGCCATAATCGTACGAAAGTTCATCGAACGCCAATTGGCTGAAAAGATTCCTTTCTTTTCTCGTACTGAAAATTGAAGGCTCTTATATGTGAATCAATATTCTAAATTAATTGGTCTTCCATGAGGTTTTCCAGAAGACACTTGTCGGATATTGTGACATTGTCGGATTGTTGGTTGTCGGATTTTCTTTTCTAAGCATTTACTTTTTCTACCTTACCGTACTTTCGCTAGGATCTCATTATGAAATATGATTATTATTTTCGCAATTAATCACGTCATCAGCAAGACATCAAAGACAGTTTATTGAACAGTTACTTTCTGAATCACATGCATTAACTTTGTGAGTTTTTTTAAATTTCTTCCTGTGATCTGCGGACAGAAATTTATTTCACAGTGCCTTCTCAATAATTTACTTTTTAAGTTATAAACACGTCGCTTAAAACAAAATAACCCCTCACTAATATTCTCCGGAAATATGACACAAACATATTCATAATCATTTTCGTCATCATTTTTCCTGCCGTAAAATGGTTACAAAATATGTTCTAAAAACAGTTAAACATCTTTTGTGAATTGAGAAGGAACGATTTTCCCTTTTCTCGTATTTTTCAAGACACCATCGCAGTTTAGGTTGTCACCACGGCTGCCAAACATTGCTTTAAAGTGTGTGTAACATGTGACATCAATTGCCAGCAATCTGATATCGCCAGCCAAACTCCAGGTACATTTGGGAGCACTTGAACTGTCTGGGGCGTTTCACTTGAATTGAATTGTGACGTCAATGGACGCCAAACCATAATTCAGGCTGCGAGGAACTTTATGGAAAGTGAAGTGTTAGGCACAGAGGCTAAATCACTTCCTTCGTACGTATATCTGCGTCAATTTCAGCATACGAGCAGTTAAATTAGCGCAGACAAGGTTCAGTTATAAACAACCCTTTGAATCACCAATATTGATAATACGGAGTTAGTTTGATAATGCGAAAAATCGTTGTATAACAAAACTATTTTCATGAAATTATAATAAACCTTCTTGGAACCATGGTAGCTTTTAAAAAACTTGAACGTTACTTCTAAATTTAACTGTAACTTCACGTTAATGTGTACACCTTAGTGTTATAAACAGGATTTAGAAGATATTTAAGTTTATTATATTACATGGAAATTTTCAAACCGTTATTTGTTCTACGATTAATTTTCAAATCAACATTTTCATTTAACAAGACATACAAAGATTTTTTCCCTATTTCGTCAAGCTTCAAGTCACAATTTGTTTGAACCAGAGGAAGAGAGAGATCTTCCTCTTGACTTTTTACAACATTGGTAGAGAATTTTCGTGTTGCATTTTTTATTTATGACTGACTTGATGATTTCGGTTTTTGGTTTTATAACTCGTTTAGTCGATTTAGACGTCCTAGAATGCCATTAACCGAAGAAAAATTAATGGTCCATTTTAAATGACTTGGCGATTTTATATCGCGATAGATTCCAACGGTGAAATTTGCGTTCTCGAGGCCGTCAAAATTAGTTAATATCGCGGGGCAGCTTCGTGAATTCTGCATCGATTATCCGCGTCTTGTTCTCACCCACATGTCTAAGGGAGAGAATTCGGAGTGGTGAAGTCGCAACCCACGCCCAAAGAGTTCCCAGACGTGGTGAAATGAGGAGAGAGGGAGGTGGAATGAGAGAGGGTCTGGGAGGGGGAGAGGGAGGAGGAGGAGGAGGGAAAGGGAGAGAGAAACGCAGGCGAGGAGGGTGAGGGTGGGGAATGGGAGAAAAAAGTGAGACGTGAAATACCTTTGCCGTAAATCACAACTGCAGTTTCCTGCCGACCTTAAAAAAAACCGAGCGGTAAGGTAGGGGGAGAAAAAAGGCGAAAAAAGAATAAAGAAACTCTCCAAGGCTAAGAGTTAAGAAGACGTTTGGGCTGGGAGAGAGGAGGGAGTCGGTTGTGTGAGCCACAGGGAGGGAGTTTATGAAGTAAGAGGGAGAGGAGGAAGAGGAGGATGTGAAGAAATTATGGCCGTAAGAGTTTTTAGCGGGAGCAGAATGCTTAAGCGCTCAAGGGAACTCCTTCGCCCCACACTCAGCACGATCTCTGGGCCTCCATTTCCGTGGGGGGTTTTTGGCCCAACGGTGCAGTTTAGCGCCACGGGGTTAAAAGGGTGAGGCGAGGGAGACAGTGGGTGTGGTGTTTGGAAGAAAAGGAGAGGGAGGAGCGAAAGACGTTTTTCTGGGAAGGCCTGCTCGTTCCTGTGATGCCGCTCTTCCCTTTTTTTGGTAGTCACTGCAAAGATCTCCTCCCTGTATTTTGTCAAGGTACACTACTGCTCACGTTGATTCGGAGCATAAATTTGTTATCAAATATATTTTGCATCATACCTTTGGGATCCAACGTAAAAAAAAATGATTTTCTCAAACTGATTTTAAATAAGATGAATGAATGTCTTGAATTCACGAATTTACTATGAATATTCCATTGAATAAAAGGATTTTAAAGGCGCAACATGATATAAATGTGAAATATAACCTTAAAATGATCGTAAGAATGCCTAAACATCTAGAATATTTGTAAAGTTGGGGCCATAAGTTATAATTTCATTATCTTCTGGAAGGATTTACTCAGGTAGCCGTAATCATCGACTAAATATACGACTATTTTCCAAGGGAATATAATTAAGCCAATGAAAAAGAGCTGTTATTACCTCCATTTTTTCGATAAATATCCATTTGAGTCACCTGGGTAAAGGCTGCTTAATCAGAATTATAATTAAAATTTCGATCTATCTCGTGCTTATATGCACCCTTACAATATCCTATCTATGCTTAAATTTATATGAACCTGCCTTTCATTTTTCATTTTTTAACGAACCCTTGGTGCATATGGTAACTTCTTACGTTAAATACGAGGTGCATTGAAGTTGTAAGACCTCTAAATTTTTTCTCCGGACTGGAAACAGATAGAAACATGCGGATTGATTTAATATTGAGTGGGTACTCTTTGTCAATACGTGACAGAGATGGAAGCACTGTACGACAGGCAGAACCTCTAGTGGAATCCGCGAGAATGAGAACTGTTTTCGATACTTAAAATGGCGACGTTTTCTTTTCATGACCAGCGTGTGATTCGGCGGTGATGGAGTCATGGAAAT
Organism: Rhinocypha anisoptera; assembly: GCA_011762765.2. NCBI lineage: Eukaryota > Metazoa > Arthropoda > Insecta > Odonata > Chlorocyphidae > Rhinocypha > Rhinocypha anisoptera. The sequence continues at coordinate 3,859 of WURS02369884.1, forward strand.
GTCAAAAGTGCATCATGGGTGCGACAGTTTAAAGAAGGCAGAACATCATGTGAAAACGAACCAAAACAATCTCGGCCTCGCACACCGACAGCGTCACAATGATATTCCAGTGGTAAAAACAGACTCCTAAAGAAGCCTTTACCGCGGCCATAGATTCATGGCGTCGACGTTGCAAAAAATGTGTAATGCTGCAGGGAGATTACGTCGAGAAGTAACACAAGTTTCATTGTTTTTAAGGTGAATATATAGTTAGAAAAAAATCGGAGGTCTTAAAGATTGAATGAACCTCGTATATCCTTATGGTAACATCGCCTTTCTTTCTGTTAGTATTAATTAGAATTTGTTGTTACTTTATTTATTGCCCTTTCAAGATATTACAGTACCTCTTTTACATCTAACGGCAGTTGAAACTCAGGATATCAAAGTGATTCTGGATGTTAGTTTTTCCATCCAAAATATTTTATTGTTATTGAGTAAATGAGATGGTGCTGAGAAGCTCTTTAAAGTTATTTAATCGCTGTACACTGGATACTCCAAAATTGCAGCAACATCATTGTTACAATACGACTACAAATCGTATGACGTAGAATCATTCTTATCCTTAACTAATTCCTCTATATGTAATAAGACATCTAGTAGATATGCGAAACCAAATGCGTTTTTAAAAGCAAACGATTTTCCAATTATAAGATTATTATTAGGGAATTTATAATTGAAATTATACAGCATAAGCGTTAATTTCAGATTCAACTTCTTTGCTTAAAGTGAATTTTTCTTCATCAAGTCTTATATTGATGATTATACTGAGCGAATAATTACTTTTCCGAGCAAGGTTTAATAAATATTTCATGCGTAGCAACAGTACAAAGGTAAGGCGTCAATCTCGCAACAACTACTGAATATATATTAACCATAGAGTTATAATAATGGGTAGAGCGAGCCACCTGGCTGCGCAGTAGAGAGAGAGCTGTCCCGTCATTGAAACCATGTGACTTTTCCGCGGTGGCACGCGATCGGTTTAAACTTAAATTTCATACTACACGCCGAACCATTACACACTTATTTCTGTACACTGTAATCGCCAATTCACATTTAAGGAGAACGGGATTTCACGCACACAAACAGGGAAATCACAAATTTTCCATTAAAAAAGTACCACAAAACTTTAGAAAACATCTTGACAACAAACTCTAACTCATCTTCTTGCGACGACAATGTTATAAATTCCAATAAAAACATGAAAAAAACACAAAAAATTAAAATTCAATTTAAATACGTATGTGATGGTCTTGTTGTTTGATTAATATTAAGTTATTCCCCTGAAAATATCACTCACTTAGCATTTTACTCCTACGGAACTCTTAATGTAGATAAATAAACAAAAGGTGTAACCATGACAGAAACGCCATCATGCCTTAAGTCACGTGATCTATGATTGCACAATTCGCGGTACCCAACACTCGCTCCACCTGTTATTATAACTCCTTGGTAGTAGCTGTGCATTATTGTCCATCATCACTGGTTGACCAATCCGAAGTTAGAGCCTAAGCAATATACCCAAAACCGTCTTCTCTACGACACCATTCCACTCTCCCTCTATCTTGTCATATGCCCACCACTTCGTACCCTTATTGTTCCTACCTCCACAGTCCCCATTATTTTTTCTCCAGCATCTCTCTTTGTGTATCTCTAGGGTTCTTTTCTTATAAGATCCTTTCCAATTGTGTTTTCACCGACTTTAATGTCTCGGTATCTTAGTTTCCAATCTGTAAGCAATCTCACGGTATTGTTGCGGTAAAACATCAAGGTATTGAAATAAAAAAATGTACGTTTCATGACTCAATGGAAACCTTCCCGTGCTGCGGTGGAATATTATTATTTGATAATCTTCCTTTCTTCTTCGTCTATTTTTCAAGGTTCGAAGAGCGCCTCACCATGATCAACCAGAACAAAGAAACGGTGGTCATGATTCCTGTTGTTGACGGAACGCATCTTACGTTCATCGGAGCCCTTTCGTCAATTTACGTTCACTTTTCGGATGGTTGTTTCCCCTGCGGAATTATAATGACGAATTAATGTTATTAAAGCGGTGAGAAAACTTCATAATATATATATATATATATATATTGAATAGTGTTTTAGACATGTCCTAATACTGATGGTAATTATTTCAATTCAACCCTTTGAATACATGGCAGAGAAAATCAGTCGAGAAGCATCCTCATTCCCAAATTCATTCTTGTAAGATTTTGTGGGCCGCCGAGTTCTTTAAAATGTCAGCAGACTCGCCAGTCCTCATCCATTCATCACTTGATACGGAATTTTTAAATCGGGAATTGATTTCCTCAGTCATGGCAGTTTATGAGCGTACAGAGGTTCGGACAAATTCCCATCGTGGAAAAAGTGAAGTAAGTAGAGGTTTGGACCAAACAAAAACCCGCCTCTATTATTTACGGCAGCGACGAGAAAGGTTTAATTGAATTTCATAACGTTTCCATACTTAAATATCGACGTGCTCAACTTTTCAAAAGAAATTATGTGATACCGGCAAAAAACCTAATTCCTTAAATTTTATATTCGCAAAAGAGTGTAAAAAGCAAGCAGCTGAACCCATGGTGTTGAAATTTTCATGCGTTGATAAAGGAGACATATAAAATAAACTGGAATTACAGATTAAGTTTTATTCGTGAAAGGCTTCTATGTTTTTTTAATTAAACATATATAACATTCACTGAGGAGACGGTCACTTGGAGGACTTCCATAATGTCGCAAAATGCAGGAGTTAATCTAGTTTAGTTTTGATTTGAGACAGAATTTGATTTAGTTTCACGGAATATTGTGAACACGACAGATCATCCTCATCGTGATGGAGATAATCGTTCGAAACCGTTCGTGTTTATAATAATACTCTGTGGTAATAAATCAAAAAAATTAACGCCTACATGTTGTGTCTTAACTCATGCACTTTCGTCAATCTTTTTTGAGTTCTGGTGTCCCAATCTCAATCGAGCGTCAATAATTCGATCACGTGAGACATCGAAGGTTTGTTTTGGCCAAAATGAGAAAATAAAAATGTATGCGGAACATTTAAAAAAAAAAGAAATTCCTCTAATCATTGTATTTTTTTTTAGTCTCTGGGTTTGAAAATTTTTTAGAAACAAATGCGAGCCCTAAAATGCTTCCATTGAGCTCACGACAGTACTAAAAGTCCCACTGAACTATGATATTTACTTCGAAGTCATATATAATGTAATTCACAACGGAGTTCTGGTTTGTTCATGCTTAAAATGCAGGTTAAGCGAAGTTTTTTTTAGCAAAGGTCTCTTTATTAATAGGAGTATTTCCACGCGACGTTAAAAATTAAGTACTCCCTAGGCCTTAATTTGAATAAGGAAGAGAAATAATTAAATCTGAGTGATAAGGCTCGAAAAACTTGTTTGATGTATAGGAAATTTAAAAAACCATTTATAATGACGGACAAATGTCGTTGTAGTCTTGGAAAGGAAGCATAGATTTATTAAATAAAGTTTCACTTCAGAGTGGTAGGAACCAGCAGAGGAAGCAATCCAGGCTTGCCTTTGAAAAACTTCATCATGGCTTTTAATTTAGGTAGCTAAGGAAACGCTTTCGCAGCCCAAGTAACATGAAGGACTGTGGTTTAATAGGGTTAATATAATAAACGTAGGATTACACATTCCACAGACCTCCTCGTTTAACACAATGGCCACATGGCAAATAGAGATATTTTTAAATGACGTTATTTCTTGTGACCAAAAATAACACGGAAAGCTTTCATGAATTCTCCCCTGAGTGAACAGGTAGTTTATACGAAGTAAACACAAACATATTGTTAGAGAAACATACGTACCGTAAGGATTAAAGTGATGTTTGAAGTGGATAGTTCCATTAACTGGATGTTTCCGCTCATAATCTCAAATGGATTCAAAAAACGAAATATTTTCTGCCCAAAGATGGTACACGTAAATGAATTGATATATCTCTTAGCATTGACAGTTTTTAAAGTACTAATTAAATAAATGATAACCGGGAAGTTAGAATAAATACATTCACATGGATAAGAATTTCTGCTTGAGGCGAAGAGATTATTGCACCAGAAAATTAATTGATTATATGTCACTGCTTCGATAAACTTACATGCTTACAAAAAGCACTATGAAATATAGTTATAATCATGAGTTTAACAGTTGGAATCATATTACGAACACTACGTATACATGGTCGTAAATGATAAATTGAATTAGCAAAATGGGGATTGATTTATAAGTGGACATTTTTAACGCTAGTTAAAATGTCAAGAAATTCGTGAGAGATACATATGTCATTTCAGTTGTCAAAGTTCTGCATATGTTAGTTTTAATAATAGGTCTATTTTCTCAGAGCGTAACTTCCCCCTTTCCTTAGGTCGAAACGTTTTAGGTTGAGTGGATATAATTCATTGACCAGGTGACGGTTATCGTCTATAACGATCGTGCAATCTAGAAATCTCGTGAAAATTTACAAAGTTTTGAAGTTTATTGTGTTTTGTTGAGTGAATCCCTGCCAACATCGATGCTTCATCGATATAAAAACTATTCCAGTAATAACAATCTGGTCGTAATACTAGCGGAACCACGACCATAGATGGCCAGTCGGCTTTTATCGTATGGATATCCATCCCAACTAATGTAAACCAGGAAAGAGACGAGAATTTGTTGATAGTTTCAAATACACCCCTTTGGAATTGTGTGAATTTTGGCTGTGATAAGGAATCATCCTATGAGCTAGTAAGTTTACCTTTCTACTGCTCTTTATCCGCGAATAAAGTATATTCATCCCTTCATCTATTACATCTACCATTTTAACTCTGTGAAAAGGCGAAAAAATCTTTTTCATTTGAACCCTGTCTAAGACAGAGCTTTTGCATGTATATATGATTCCGGGCATTGTAGTGCAAAATGACCTTTTTTTTCGGCGCACCCTTAAACTCTAAAAACTAAAACTACCTACTCAAATTTTGAGTTCGTGGTGTGTTAATCATAGTTTCATCTTCACGTAGAGTAAAATTTGCATTACGATCAAAGGTTTGGATTAAAAAATTCGACAATTGTTGAAACGAGGGGCAATTTTAGAGCAGGATCCTCAACTAAAGACATTATTTGAAAACTAAGGGGCATATCTCTAAGGGGTAATCCGTACTATTTACATATTACTCTGCGATCGCCTAACACTCAGGCGCACCTATAACTTTAAGGGCCTGCTTGTGTCCAGTAACAGTTTTTTATTCAGGTAATGGTCAGTTACGCAACACCCGTATTATTATGTTATTCATATCGACTTTATATCCAAGTTAGCCTACCACTGACATTTTTTGTTAATCTATTAATTAATATTCTCCCCTAGAGTTTCGAGCTTGAGTCAGAATAACATTAAAATTAAAGCAATATTTTTTTATGTTACTTCAACCATATGTGTGCATTTTAAGTAGGGGCAAATGCAAATAATGTTTTTTGTATATTTTTTGTGCGTCTACATGATTGGCAGCTTTTTAAAAATCGAGACTCGGATATTTCATCCTACCGCCTTATGTAAATTCTTAAATCTAGATATTTTAATTTTACCAAATGAAATGCTTCGCATTAGCAGAAAATGGAAATGTTAGTGAGGTGGCAAAACGATAAAATATATATTTTATGAGTACAAATTTTCTGTTTGTTAATCAAATATCCTTATACCTGTGCGTGAAAAAAACTTGAAATTACAACGCTATCTCATTTTTTAAGACAATAAGTGTTATACTTTTATTATAAACATAAACTATATTTTTTATAAATTATTACGGAAATATCTTGACAACATTTTAATATTATTCTTCTGAGTTTCATTAAACTTTGTTTATTATTCGATATAACTTTAGATTCACCGAAAATGTTTCCCGAGCCACTCGCTGTAGTAAACCTTTAAGACATAATGTATAAAACACGAAAAAATATACTATGCCGTTCCATAAAAAAAATTAATTTAACCCAGACCGGTTAAATTAATTTCTTTTTGTGAAGCGGCAAAGTATATTATTTTGTGTTTTATCTATCATCATCATGGAAGAGTTCCATCAAACGACGCCTGCTACGATCGCTTTAAGCCATTCTATGGTCCAAACGCAATATAGCCCGAAATATATCTCCGTGGCCTCAAAATAAAAATCCAAATTACGTCTTAAGAAAGTCGGTCTAGATCGTTTTTTTTAAATTAGTAATTTGCGCGAGTAATATTTTTTTGACGAATATTTTACGTATATTATGAGTCCTTGGACTCGAATGAGTGTTTAAAAAATCCAAAAGACTTTACAGGGATGAACAAGATTGAAATGTTTTAGACAGATCACGATAAGTATTAACAAGGTAGCTTTAAAAAAAATGAATGTTATCGTTTGCTATACTTAAATATTTCCGCTACGTAATCATAATTTATTTTTTCAGTTCGTGTAAACGTTTTTGAAATGCAGTCAGGTCTGATAAGTCAAAGTTATTAACAAGATAATTGTATTAACAAAGTACTTTAATGGAAAAAAGCGTAGTTATTTTTTTAATATACCTCTTTTTATATATTTTGATTAGACTCGGTTTTTTAACGTTCAACGACGTTATCGGTTTTCTAACAGCCATTGTTCTCTATTCGACCACAAGGGTGTCCTTGTGTAGCTGTATTTCTCTCTCATCGTCTTGTTTATTCCATACACTGTGCTGTGCGGACATTCGCTGTGCGTGACCACACCATATCAGCTGTTTCGTTTTAATGTCGTCGTCCACTATTTTATGTGTGTGTGTGTCTGTGACTCCAATTGTTGTCCCTTGATTCTGTTACTGGTGATATTTTTCCTTCTCGACTTCCAACGCGGCTTGACTTCAGTAATCCATTACAGTTAGAGTCAGAATGCTTTTTGTTTTCACTTTAATCGGCCATACCTCACTCCCATATGCTATAATTCTCATTGTTATAGTTTTATATATTATTTTATTGTTTTATTTTGATATACTTTCATCACTATTCGTCATCGATCATTGCCCTTCTTCTCCTCCATATTTCTTTCTTTGATTCGTAGCTTCACCTAGTTCTCTATTCTGTGTTATTTAAAAACTCCAAAAGTGGCATTCTTGGCGGTGTTGTATATTTTGCTTATCCTCTAATAAAACGTTCTTTCTCGCTCCTGAAATGCACATATTCTGGGTCTTACTGATATTCTGGGTCCAATCCCCACTTTTTGAACTCTGCAATTAGTTTACGTGCCACATTAGATAAATCGTCATGTTCTTGGGCTATGAGTACCTGATCAACTGCAAAACACAATTCTTTGCAGTTGACCAGTTTTTTTATAGAAAAGTTTGGCTTGTTCTGAGTATATCTTGAATAATGTGAGGGGGAGGGAAGATGGACCAACCCTGGTTTAAATACTTAGTAATATCAAATTCCTCTTATGCTCTTTTTCCTATTTTTATTTTTGCAGTCGTATTTTCGTATAATCATTTAGAAATATATTTTTAAATTTTCTAATCAAATTTTTTTTTGTAATTAATTTTTTGTTAATTATTTTTTATACTGTTGCCATTAAGTCAATTTCAGCATCAACTTCCTGAATTACTCCCGACACAATTCCTCGCACCCAACACCAAATATCCGCTCGATTCCATTGTCTCCTCCGCATTCCGCCTCTCGCCCATCGGGTAGTAAACCCCGTTATAAACGCGGACGTAGATTTAATGCCCCGGTACGTTTTTCCTCGCGCTGAAAACGATTCTCTCTCCTCTTTTCAATCGGTCGGCCGCGCTCTTGAAACAAGCCCCCCCTTTCACCCAAGGCCTCGCCTGCCCTCCCGGCATACCCTAGCTTTATTCCTCAGCGGCGGCGGAGAGAGAGAGAGAGAGAAGATTCGAACATTACCTTTTCCCTCGGAAGGGACGAAGGAGGGAGAGAGGGGGACTCAAGTCAGCCGACACTCCCTTTAGCCTCCTCGGCGATACCTACGCACTCGGGTCCCTCACGGACCCTCCCATCCCCTCGACCCCTCCCTCCCTCGTAGAGGGCCCTGTCCTCTTAGAGGGCCCTGCCTTCCTAGTCCCTTGCCCTCTCTAGTACCTCGATTTTTTTGTTCCATCCTCCTCCTCCTTTTGGCTCTCCAAACTCCTCCTCATCCCTTCCTCCTCCCCACATCTCCTCTATTCTCCGGACTCCGCCCATCCCTTCGTCCCATCCATCGCTCATTTGCATGCAAATTCAATAGCCTCCTCTCTCTCTCTCTCTCCATCTCCCTCCATCTCCCTCCCTCCCTCTCTCACTCCTTCCCTCCCTCAAAACCGCTCTTCTCCGGCATCCACTCTCCTCCTCTCTTTCCATCTCTTTCACTCTCCCTCCCCCTCCATTTCGCTTCAACCCTCCTCTCCTTCTTCCTCTCTCTCTCCCTCCCCCCACTCCCCTCACCCTTCCTCCCGAGTGTCCTTTCCTCCCCACCCCGCCCTCCTCCCCTCTGCTCTTCCGCCGCCCTTCCTTCGCCCGCCAGCGCGGGGTTCCCTTTCCTCGAACGTGCACGCGGCCATATCTCTTCCTCTTCATTGGCAAACAAAGTCTTGGACCAAAAAGAATTATGAATAAGGGTACCCGTCTGGCTGCGCTCGTAAATATGTCCCCTCGCTTCCAGGAGAGTGGTGGAAAAATCGTAATTATTTCCCTTGAAATATTCTTCTTTTCCTTTCGCGTTCCAAACCGTGTTAACCTAGTTAGTTTTCTTTATATATATATATATATATGTTGGGTTCACACCTTGATTTCCGCGTATTTGATGAAACTGTTCAGCTGGAATTGAATTTGCGGCTCTTGGGTTTGTTTGCGGATGTTTCCGTTGGAATTTTAATGTTTTGAGGACTTCGCGTATTTCATGTTCCTCTCGCTGAGGAAGTAAGTAATCCGATATAACCAAAGAAATAAATGATTCTTTGGAAAAATACAGTGTTAATCATACCTTTATACAACGACGCTAATAGAATTTCATAAGGTGATTGAATTATCAAAACCAACTGATTTAATTTAATGCATGCATGATAATCCATCGCGACGAAGATCTGCAGCCGTAAATGACAAACTCTTATTGGAGAAGATATTTAATAAGACAACTAATCTTGAAGAGTGCTTCATAGTTACATCGCTTTTCAACGTTTACGTCTTTGCATTATTTTTTTAAGAAACGGCTACTGGACCAAAACTTGATTTTAAATCTAGGTTAATGAGTTATTTTGGCTGAATTTCTCTTATTCACGGCGCGGGATAGTCTTTTCTTTATTCTGAACCACCTGCGGTTTATCAGCAATTAATTTCACTAATATGCTTTAAATTGCACAACTTAAAATTAGTCATTTCTATCCCAAGATGTTCTTACAGTCCTATCGTACTTATATGTTTGGCATTCGTGGTGCAGAGCCAATATAGTCGTATTCCGCGTCTTGAAACTTACCAGCAAGCGTATTGATAATCTATTCTAGGTAATGTGTCTACCCGCATACAAAGACTTGAATTGTTGCTTTTGAAGGAGATAAAAGACGGTGATGAATGATATATGAAGCCAATGTTTACTACAATGCGGGCAATGTACATGGTGAACCCCTTTCCTTTTGAAAGTGTACCTTCATCAGATTCATTGCGCTGAGAAGGATCCATTCAGCCCCAGACAACAGTGATTATTCAAATATAATCTAGGACACGCGAAAGCGAAGGGCCTTAACGGTTTGAAGAAAGCATTCGAAAGCGAAGAAGCACTTGAGTGCGCTGAAAGGCGTGCACGTGAGGGAGTAGTGGCATGCAGTGGTGTGTGTGTGTGTGCCGTATGAAGTCTCTATTTAGGACGCGAGAAGAAAAAAAGCAATCAAGAGTACATTCTCGCAGGAGACGAGAGAGGGGGAGAGAGCACGAGAGTCCCTTTAGGGATATTTACACACCAAAGAAAACACGTTGAGATAACTTCGGAGGAAAAATATAAATGGAGGAAAATCCGGGCGGATAGAGATAGCGATTAAATAAAAAGAGCGCGTGACAGAGAGAGAGATGGATAAAAATAAGGGATAAAGAATGCTGACTAAGGATGCGAGGTGTACCCGGTGCACTCGGCCTAATTCCCGGAGTTGTGTTTTATCACCAGGTTTTACACAGTTAAATCACGGCTGCAGAAATAACATCCTGTCATTTTCTGCATGCGCACGGCCTCTCTCGAATTTACTTCAAATAGAATTTAAAAAATAAGGGAAGCTTGGCGAAATGATGCGTCGAGCGGCCCGGATTCAATTGCATTCGGTGTGGAACAAGGGGAAAACATTGCAAACCGTAAATTTTTGGGAAATTTAATAGTGGAGAAAGTTAAACAGGGTATATACGTACGTGTATATATATATTGCCAACTTACCATCTTCGTCGAGCTCACTGAGGTCACTCTTATTCCAAAGTTTTTTTTTACGAGGAACCTGAAACAGTGTAAACAGTGGCTCACAAAACTTGACTACGCGACGAGCAGAACTGTTGCTAATTGATGCATTGTGTACAGCTTTTTTTGTAAATACCACTATGCGGCGACATTATGCTCCCCTAAATTCAATTTCTCGTTATTTTTCTCGTCACGTGAAAATATTTCGGATACTGGTAGATTGAAATTTGATGAGTTTCAAAGGGTGAATTCATTCGTAGAAGAATGTCGCCACCGGGTGCAGTGAAAAGACTTTTTTTTCTTTTTCAATTCGAAATACCTGGTGTTATAAATTTTTTAGGGAATTTTTTTCTGGAGACTACAGTCATTTATTTTTTTCCCAGTGATACATATATGCAGTTGAATTCACAGCACACCCACATCATATTCGTGACTGCTTAGCCGACTGTTTCTGGGGCAACGCTTGTTCCGAGATTACTACTATTCGTGGTATTTACCAATGTAATCACATAACCATTCGAGATGTCAAGCTATCCTTACAGAGTCATGAGATGCATTTCTAAGCCAAAGGATTATATGAGTCATGGGATAATGTGAATACAAGTAAGTGAAAAGCGAGTGATAAATGCAGTACACGCTGGAACATTTCTATGTCCAGCTGGACACTGCCTGGAACATTGACTCCGACCGAATCGCTCACATAGCTGATTCACTGCACCATGGCTAACAAAGAAGTTCTCTGTATAGTTACTACACTAATAAAAGGGAGAGGGGGCGAAGCGAAACTTCTCTTAAGGAAAATCCTCCTTTCTCCTTTAATACATTTTGGGAAGCAGTAAAAAAAACATTGGGTTTATTTCGAATGCAGGCGTAAAAGAGATCTTCCCGTCGAGGTTGTAAAATAGAGAAAAAAAATCCTCGGGTGGAAGTCATGAGAGTAGATAGGATATGAAGCGGAAGGGGTTTGCGCAAAAGGGAAAGACTTTAGGTAAGAAACCCTTCTTTATGTCGGGGCAAAATTGAGAGTTTCTGAAGATTCTTTATTTTTTTAACACGACCAACCAGAGATGGAAAAGCGTCGCGTTTAGGTAAGAGAGGGTTGAGGCCGAGGGTCGAAAGGATAAGAAAGGCATACCACCGCAGGTTGCAACAGTAGATGGTTAATGAGATGGGAGAAAGACATAAAAAAGGGAAAGTCGAGTGAAAACTTGGAATCACCTGGAAATAGATCTCGCTTAATTAAAGTCGATAAGATTACGGAGAAGTTGTAAAAACGTTGATCCGAAGTAGGGAAGGGAAAATTTTTATTAAATCTAGGGATTTTGAATTGAAACAATAAGCTGCTAAAAATACAACATTTCTAACCAATTTAATGATAGTAAAAATTAGTTAAAATCTAATGTACTGTGGCGTACTCAGCCTCAAAATCTTTACATTTAATTTTGTACCTACCATTAAATCTACTGGACTTTCATTGACCAATATAGTTTAATAAAATATATAAACTGATTCAAGGTTAATTTGGAAGTAACAGAAAGGAGGGAAAAGAATTAAAGAAGATTATTGGAGATTACTTAACATTAGGAGGTGTAACTAAACTTTTAGAGCATTATGCTGGTCTAGTTGAAAATAACATAGAAAAAGAAGTTCTAAATAATTCACGTACATACCTAATTTTGATCATTTTTACATTCATCTCACGACACTTCGGCGTTTTCAAAGCACATTAGTCATACGTATTACTTGTCCAAAGACTAAAAGTATTTACTGAAACGACATAATATTCATGACATATTTAGAAGTCACATGTAATGAAATATTTTTGCAATTGCTCTTCATGTAGGCTAATTGAGGACAAAATAAACAAGAAAATGGCAAATGATTAACGAAGCAGCATAGAGTAAAGATCGCTTAATATGCTCCTATAATGGGGCATGTCAGAGAAAGGCGTTCTTCGAGCTGATGAGATTTCAATGCCTGCTTTGTCACGTGTATAATAATGCATTGAATGCCTCACAGGAGCATTGCGCACAAGAAAGGTTTTATGAAGCTTACAACGTAATTCACATTTAAATATTTTACAGATTCAGTCTTTCCCATGTCGTCAATTATGCCACCGAAAAATTCCCACCTTTTTGAAGTATTGAAATGTGGAACAATGGTTTGCAGCTTTGAAGTAAGGGTATTCTGAGGAAAGGGAGTGGCTTCCGTCCCCGCAGAACTTGAAAGAGACTTGAATGGGGAGATGAGTGAACACGAAAGAGATAGTAGGTCAAAAAGAGGGGAATTCGCCGCCTCGAGGATTCTCTCTTCCCAGCAGTGGGTGCACGCTCACCGGGACGAATTTCTCGAAACATCGGAGTTGCGCTTCTACGTCTGAGCGTATATGTTTATGCCCGGCGTATTTTGTAATCGCGCATCAGGTGAACAAATGTGCCGGACCCGAGAAGAAGCACGGCGCAGATGACGGAGGGGAAGGAGAAAAAGCGGGGGGCTGAGGGTGGTGGAAAGGGGAGCACTCAAGAGGGAGAAGGTTAGGGGGGGGGAAGAGGGAGTGATATCCCCTCCCCCCTCCCTACTAAGCCGAATCCATTCCACCGTCTTTTGTTAGAATTAGTTTATATGCGTACGTGTTTCTTTCCCTTACTCTCCCTCCCATTCCCTATCCACCCCTTTCTTCATTCCCCTCCCCTCCGGGCCGGTCCTGAAAACGCCCCCTTCCCCGCCTCTGCCGCATCCACCTGTTTTACTTACGAACCGAGCACTTTCTCTCCCTCGCTCTCTCACACGCTCTATCTCCTACACTACCTCCGTCTCTCTCTCTCTCTTCATCTCCCCTCTCTTTCCATCTCCCCCCCGACCTCCATCTCTCTCTCTTTCCACCTCTCTCTCTCCATCTCTCCCACTCTCCTCTCCTTGATATCCTCCCAAATTATGCGGAGCAACTCGACGGACCCGTGGGAACAAAGGGGCAGAGAGAGCGAACTCCAGTACGGACCATTGGGCGGACCCCTTCTCCTCCTCCTCTTCCCCCACCCCTCGCCTACCTCCCCTCCCTATCTCTCCTTCTCTCTCGCCGGATATCTTTTTCTCATCCATTCCCCATTTGATCCCCCCTCCCCCCGCCCCTCTTATG
>WURS02369995.1:0-17450 GCA_011762765.2 Rhinocypha anisoptera
ACTAATGGGAGACGAGAGAGAGGGGGGGGTGGGGGGGAGGAGATCGGCTGCTCCTAAGGCCCTCCCAGGGTGAGCACGGTCGAATATTCCAAGGGGGTGAAGGAACTTTGTTTCATGGAAAACGAAACTCTATGAAATAATTTTTTTTTAATCATTACTCCTTATATTATTAGTTGTGTTTATCTTTTTACTCAGTTTAAAAATCCTAGCGCAAGTAAATATTATGATTAAATTGTTAAATAGAGAGCCATATTGCCACTGGAATACCAAAATACGGATTCTCTTAGGATTTTCTAAAGACAACAAAATGAGTAAATATTAGTGGAATAAAGCTTTACCGATTCGTTAAAACGATTACAAAAGAAAAAGTGCCACAAACATTACTAAACATGGCATTTTTGCATTTGGAAAATACTTTCTTTTGTTTCTGGTATTGCAGGCAGTTATGGGAACGATTCTTCACAAGATAAATTAACACACTTGGTGCACTATCCAGGTTCCGGCTCTTAAGTCATCATCAGTAGTACTCCTGATGACGACTTAACAGTAGAAACCGGGGTAGTGAAAATTACTTTTGTTCATTTAGCACTTTAGAGTTTATTTGTTCTCTACTAACATGTTTGAAGCATCTGGGATTCTTAATTAATGAAACTGAGCTTGACGCCTGTTACGAGCACAATAATGAAAGCATTTTACTTTGAACGCACCGGCCACGGCTGAAAAATGCGAATATACGAAACACGCAAAATAAAAACACTATCCTTTTCTTGATGCAGTACAATAGCAAACTACGCTTTTTCGCGACGTTTTACAATGCGTAGTGAAATTACAACTCTGGCCATTGCTCAGGCTTATAAGGGTGACTTGTAGCTCCACTATTGCCGTGGTCTTGAGGCAGAATAGGCCCACGAAGGAAGGCGGTGGTGGCGCGTCGTTATTAAGGACCAAACGGACGGGATCGGAGATTGAGCTGCCAAGGAGACATTGGGTAACGGGGAGAGATAGATAAACAGTACAGGTAAGCAGCGGGAGGCGGGGTACGCGGGGGAGGACGGAGATAAGGAGAAATGGGAATGGTTTTAAATGGTTAAAGAGGGAGAGGGATGGAGGGATCGGAAGCGTGGAGGGCGAATTGGAATTGGAAGGGCTGAAATGGGCGCATGAGGAGGACAGGTAGATGAATGGGCCCAGTAGAATGCGTAATGGGCTGAAGATTTTTGAATAGGGGAGAACGAAGACGGGGAACGACAGCAATGGACTCGTAGTAAAAAGGGGGCCCGGGAAACGCGGCAGCTTTGATCTGTGGCGCGATCGCGGGTGGAAATGAAAGGTGAGAATGCTTCTGAAGTTGAAAAAGGTGCAAATGAGACGGCCTTGGAATCGGAAAGAATGGCAGCCCAGAAATTGAAGTCCAGTAAATTTTCTTTTCTTTAAGTCTCGATTGCATGACCTGAATAGCAATGCAAATAAAATGGTAACACTATATTCCTCAATTTCGCGCATTTAGCAAGGTGTTTCTTACTCCGGTCATCACTTAATTAGTCACATTATTACGTACGCTACTCCTTGTTTCTACCAGTTTCTCCGATTAAGATCTATTTAATCTTTCTATTAAACATACTTACTGAGATTTCACTAAATATATTTTTCTTTTATTTATGTGTATATTTATTAATCATACTTATAAATTTCGAATTACCTCGTTTATAGCTGTTTCTGTAATCTATTTGGCCTTCAGCAATATTCACAAATCCAATTTATGGGATTTAACATTCATTATTCTATTTTTTTGTTCGCAAGTGGTTACTGTAGGTGACAAATTACCTATATGTGTATTCCTTTGAAAACCTCAAGTCTTCCAACTCTTGTAATGTTATTGTATCGTAGTATAGAACGTCCATCTATTTTAAATGAATGTTTGAGTTTAGAGAGAAAATCACAAAGAAAAATAATTCTTTTATCATTAATTTTGCATGGATAAACTTAATGTATCAGTTTATACAGTAGTAGGAATCGTCAGAGAGACAATCTCAATAAATAAATAAGAAAAATAAGAATACTTTGTGCTTCTTTTTTCTGTATCTCCTGATATCAGGATAAACGTATAATTTCATACATATTGCAGAAACTCAATTTCTCTAAAAACTTTGATTTGATTGATTTTTTATAAGGAAATTTTAAATATCGAGATTTTTCACAATGCTACTTATAAAGGTACCTTGAAGGATTTTGTATCTGTGGGAAGTTCATCATGTTGACCTGATATTTCCAGGGTATATATTTCGTTCTAATTTTACAAATAAATTTTTCCAGTATGTCATTACCCTGCATTCTGGAAAAAACTTTTCGAAGCTGTGTTCTAATAAAAATACAATGTAGAGAACAAACTGTTTTCGTACTCTAGCTGATATTTTTCGGTTTAGGTTTTTTTATGAGATTTTCTTTTTGATTAATTCTTTAAACTTTCTTTCAAGCTTTGCTTCAAACTGCTTTGTAGTTATGTAATATTACCGAGGGCATTGGGTCTTTTACTGTAGACATTTACAAAATAATTTTTTTAAACATAAGCATATAAAAAGGGCTTGTGACTGCTTGACTATATGGGACCTTATTGACTCAATGGATAACCGTATATTCGCTCGTGCCATAACGTTTTAGAAAAATGCCTATGATTATTTACAAGTTCTTTTCCGAGTATTTCCTTTTGGAATTATGTATTATAACTCTCATTGTTTATTTGGTGTTTAATATACATTTGTTTATTGAAGGTTCAGATACGTAAAAACATTTAAAAGTGTGACTGAATTCAAATTTTATTTTGTCTAATTGGTGAATATTTAGGGAAATTCCTTCTCATTTAACTCTCAAAGTATTGAAACTAAATTTACCGATAAAGGACTTTTCGTTCAGGTATTTCTGTCGTGTGAACGATAGTTCTGTCTATATGAAGGCAAATATTACATTATATAACTACATATATATAACCGTTTCATAAAAAAGCTATTTTCTTGATTATTTCTTTGACTTTACGATATAATATACGGAAAGTGAATATGTTAAGAATTAGTTCATTTGAGTATCGATATATTGTGCCTATACTCCAGGTATTTCCGTTATTGACAGGAAGTTAATTTCTTCTAAAATAGTAATTGTGCTCTTGATTGATTTAGACAAAATACGTATTTTGGAGTTTAGGAAAAGTGTATTACGTTTTTGCTTAAATTAGTAGATAAGTAAAACTGACAAATGTGTCAATTTCTCTACTTTTTCCATTAAGGAATGCCAGATACCCTCTATGTCATCGTTATTGAACGTTTGCACAACACTGTTTAAAGAAACCCTTTCAAGTTGTCTCCACAGAGCCATATTGGTCCGCTCTCTCTGGAATTTTTATTTTCTGCAGAAAGAATGATCCATGACATTAATCATTCTAATTTAGATACATTTTGACATTTTTTTCCTTATTTATGTTTATATTTAACATTATGTGTAGTGGCAGTTATATATTAAGTTTAGGCTTTTGTGCTAAAATGGTCACTGATTCACACCCTATACTTGATCCTAGAATTGAACGAAGTAATCCTAAACACTACAACCAATCCGAGCTAATGAACTCCAAAGTAAAAGAACCTAGGACATGAAAGATTTTTCCTAGAGAAAGCTGTGTTTGATTAATGATATTTGGTCATCCAGTAGGCTGGATTTTTCCTTGTTTTGTTGTTAAAAAATCATTTATTGGATCAATATATTCCTTTAGTGGTTATTTTATTGAGTCTTTGGAGGCTCATTGCTTTGCTACTGAACTGGGACTCTAGTTTAAGTTCAGGTGACGAACCCGGACTACTCCAGCTACAACCAAGCCGAGTGATTTTCATGGAAAAAAGCAGATAGCACAGAGAAAGAATCTCTGAACACCCTTTACCCTGTGTGAGTTTTCACACACCGTTAGGCTTAGTAGTAGGTGACCTCTACCCTCACTTATCAATCCAATCTTATATTTGTATGTTAGCAACGCTTACCATAGTTTATCGGATGGATTTATTTGATTCTATGCTTCATTTTTCTTCACTTTTCATTTGTATTCATTCTTGCTTTACTCCTTTTCATTTTTCAGCTAATCTTATTATAATTCATCTGTCTTTAAACCGTTACATACACATATCTCATTTTTTACAATTTTATTTCTATAGAAAGTAAAATTCGTGAAAAATTTCCTTTTTCTTAGAAATTCCATTCTTGAGCAATATTTTATAGCGTTGCTGATTTTGGTTCCTTTTATTGTAAATACTTAGTAATAGGTAAAAACTTTGTGATCAGTTTTTTCCGTGGTATTTATGTTATAGTGTTGTTCATAAATCGTTCGTCTCACATTCATTAATCTACTGTTTTATTTTTAAGTTGTTTAAATGATGTTCATGTATTTAAAAATACAGGGGAAGTTATCTGATCGACGTAAATATAATTTGCATAAGTAAAATGTATTTCTTCCCCATGTTTCTACCATGTGTAATCATTAAAATTAAAAATTTTGCTTAGGTCCATGCTAATTTTTGAGAGATCTGTCACTAGGCATTTCCGTTGTACATGAAAATGGGTTGCCAAACACAATTGTTATCAGGATACTTGTTTAGAAATAATTATGCTTATTTTTAATAACGAACCTTGAGCAATTGGGATGAGGAAACTCTGAAGGTAGCTGCTTAGAGTGTGTCCGATTAATATCTCTTTTCCTCCTTTTAAAGAAGAGATATGTTGGCCTGAAATTGAGGGCAGGGAAGGATTTGGATATTGGAATGAGAAAGGGGATTGTTTGCCCGGGATAAGGTGAAGCAGCACGCTTAGGAGAGAGCTGCGGGATAGGTAGGTGGAAGAGGCCTTGTAGATGGGGGGTGTCCTTAAAGGAAAGCAGGTCGTAATAGGAGCAGATACGGAGGGAGGGGCACAGGAGACTGGAGGGTGTCGGGCGGTTTTAAGGCTGACGCGCCGAGCGGCCAAAGGCGTAGCCGAGAAATGAGATTGGCTATGTCGGGGGAGGAGGGAGTGAAGGGAGGTTGAGGGGGAAATGAGGGACGAAGTAGGTACAAGGTATTAAGGGACGGCTGAGAGGTGCTGAGGTACAATGGGTCCTAACAATAGGGAACCCGTGAGCAAAAAACAGAGAAAACGAAAACAGCATGACTCAATTTTATTCTGTATTTTTTTCATCTCCTGCTTTATTTTATATTTTAACTGGATCTATTTACCTCTAATACGTTCGCGCTCAGAATGACTTCAATATGCCACACCGAGAGTACCCTACTAGTTAATTCTTTCTTCCAGGAAAACCTTTATAATTCTAATTTGTCTCTCTTGTATCGTCACTCCAAATAAAATGAGCAGTATTTAAATTCCAACTCTAGTCTATTTTTAAGAAAATTTGAAATAAAAACCGTGGTTGAAATAATATAAATATTTTTTAAATTAAAGAGCTTAGAGGTTAAGATAGAGCTTTAAGGTTGGTTAAAAAACTTTTTAGTTGAACATTAAAAATATATTAGAGGACTACACTTCGGTTTTTTTTTACGATTTCCACCCTTTCCTTTGTAAAATTAGTCCGATGAATTACCGTAAAGGCATGCTTTAACATTTTTCTCTTACTTCTACATTAATTGAATGCTTGACGCGATCTAAAATTTAATTGCTTTTCAATAGGTTTAATCATTTCAATACATTTTAATCATCGTTGGAGAATGAACTTGAGTATGTTGTATTTCCTAGCGAGGCCATTCACAAACCTCACGCCAAATAACTAGAAGAAATTGGCGACTTTTTGTCTTCTGGCTGTAGATAAAGTAAATATGTCTCTCCTCTCGCTTCTGTTGGGTCTTGGCCATTTTTTAATCGAAAATTCTGCCAGATAACTCGGCTACGCACCGAGTGTTCATCTTATTCCTCGGTGAAACAAAAGGTATCCTCTCCCTTTTGGGCTTAACCCTTTCCCCCAACGCCCTCCCTTGAGTCGCGCTTTTGGCTACAGCACCCCGCCTCTCCCTCCCCTGCGAGTCCTATTCACTCGGCACTCGACTAAGGATAATAGGGCTCGCTTTTCTCCTCTGCTCCGCTTAACTCTTGTGTTTTTCCGGAGACGATTAAGGGGCGAGCCGTGAGACGAGGAGGAGGGGGAGAAAAGGAAAGCGGGAATTGCGGTACCACGGTGCTACTGGCGTGGAGAAAGATAGAGCTGGCGGATGAAGGGAATAAGGCGAGCTGTTCGGTTGGTTGCTTGGTGTTTCAGCGTCGGAAAGACGTCAGGGAGGGAAGAGGAGGAACTGTTTGGGCTTAGTGGTTCAGAAATAAAGGGGGAAGAGGGGGGGAATGTCGTTTTTCCCGGGCGGCTTAGCCGAATTGCGAGGACGCTAGGGATTGAGGAAGAAAATGAAAGAGGGATGGGGTTAGGGGACGGGAGTGGGAAGAGAGGGCGAAGGAGGTGGAAAGCGTTACGGGAGGATTGAAAGCTGAGGAGAGGGTCTAAACCATATCCATATCTGAGTGAAAGAAGGTGGAATTAGAAAAGGTGGGAAGGAACAGTGGGTGGGAGCGTGAGATTAGCACCAGATAAGGAGGAGGAGGGGGGAAGGAGGTCGCAATCACAAAAAGGGAAATGAGGCAGTCGTCTGGCGTTCCGGGAAATGCTGCTTATGTTCACCCAATTGCGTCAAAATCCCACGGACCACGAGTTGAAGTAGGCGCCAGTGACGGCCGTTTCCTGCTGAGACACCACGAGTGGAATTGCGTATATTTTCAAGTACTTATTTTCGCCCAATCTCTAAAAATAATAATTTAATGAATGATATTATGTCCGAGTTATTTAACGGCCATCGCGATGTATTAACTCTTCCATGTTTTCAGCATATTCTACTTTGAATAAATAAAAGTGCATTGTGGTCAACGTGACTATCTATTTAAACTAATGTTCCGGAAGCACACACTTACAATAGTTACAACTGAGTCTGATGCCAATCAGGTATCCTTCGTGGTAACTGACAAATGAAACAAAAGAATAAATTATGTATACATGTATATATATATATTATTCTTTTGTTTCTTTTGTCAGCTACCACGAAGAGTATCCAGACTGACAGTCAGTTGTAACTATATGTATAGACAGAGTGACTAATTAGGACATACTCTGAAGAGCTGGTGAAAATAGAGCCCTTACAGCGTTCACGTGATAAAAGAGAGAAATTAAAAATGAACCATTTGTGCAGAAAACCTATCTTAGGACCGAAAACGTAGAGCGGTGATCAATATAGGGGCTGAGTAAGGTTCGACTGTGCTTTTTTTACTAGATTACCAATAGGGAAGAACCAATGAAAAAGTACTTCCTAGAGCCATCGAAAAAGAACCTTACTATAAGAGTATTCTTGTAATAAGAGGAAAATAATATGATAGATATTGAGACAATGTAGTCGGAGAGAAACCTAAATGGAGAGATACCTAGAGATAGGCTAAGGATTGCGTTGGAGACAGAATTATGACAAATGTTAGAATTAGGATATACAATGGTGGGAAGAGTTTGGATGAAGCATTTTCCGAAATATATCTAATCTTGGCTCCTTCCCCCAACGGCTCCCCCACTTCATTTAGTAAATCTTGTATGAACGTTTATCTTATCAATTGCAAAATATTGCCAAACGATTTTCAGTACTATTCCCTATCCACTCCAATTCCTTCCCTCCCTCTCCCTGCCCCTCCTTCCCTCTTCCCTCTCAAACTTCCCATCACTCCAACCAACCTCTTTCCGTCCATCTGATGGTCCTGTCGTCAATCCGTTCGCAGCCATATCATCCTGTTATTCCTTCTCACTTCCTCGAGTAAAGCAATATGAGACTTTAAAAAATAGGGAGCAATTGCAAATATTCTTTCGTATGTTCTCTCTCGTTCTTGGCCGACTTTCCTTGTTTTGTTTTGTCAATTGTATAAACTTAAAAAAATCAAGTTATATGCATATTTCAAGTCATATATCAACTGAGAATTGGCGATAACACACTATTTTTTTTCATTTATTTCAATTGTTTCACTTGTCTGTCTGGTCAGGTTGATCTTTTTTCCTAACTCCAGGTCTAGGTATATAGCCATTTTTCTTCAATATAGGTCTATTAGCTATGGTCTATGATCATTTAGAGACTCTTAGAGACCCAGAACGGGACTCGATCGCACGACCCTTGTGTTGGCCGGTGAGCGCTCTACCCCTCCAGGCTATACTTTACGGAAATTCAATCCTTCTTGCAAGGTACTGAAGGGGAGAGTCTTTCTTTCACTCGGACCGTTTATTGGCCTCAACCCGAAACATATTGAAACATTTTTGTCAAATCAACGTCAACTCTGAAATGAAGAAATTTTCCTCCGAGTTGGTTTTTAGAAAAAAGCACGACTGATTTAATGATGATATATTGTTCCTTGCTCCTACGTAATTAATGTCTAAAAGAGATATTATCTAAGAATGAAAATCTAATAAAGGTTATTTGGATCCAATCTGAATAGTGTGTGAGAGAGAAATATGGATATGGTAGCTATATTGATAAACTACGTATTAAAACTATAATAAAATAGATGTCGGTGAGCATTTCGTGGTCACGTTAACTGACTTTGAACACGTTTTTTAATGCTGAGACAAATGAATAATTTTAGTACAGAATATTTGAAAGATGGCATACAACACATCAGTGGGGTAACAAAATTCTACTTTTTATTATCTGGTTGAAATAAAATACAACAATATTTTTGTCTCCAATATTACCCACATCTCCACATTTTCCCATAGCTCATCATACCCTCATGTGCTTCCTCCACTCCTTCATCTCCCCACACACTTCCTCCCGGCCATCGAGTGTACTTTCCCTTTCCGAACCCTTCCAGGGGCCTACCACGGACTCAGCTCCTCTCTTCTCCTCTTACACCCCTTCTGGAATGTCATCTTGAAGTGAGGAGCAATAAGGAGAGACCGAGAGCCATTTTCACCCTTGCGTGAGAGAGAGAGGTATGAGGAAGAATAAGAAGGAATTGGAAGGACATGGGGTGGGGACATCATCGGATAATGTGAAGCGTAGTGAGGAATGTGTACTTATTCTTTAATAATACGCGAGAAGATACACACACAAATGGACAATAAGGACAAGTTTTATAAATCACATGGCATAAAAAGGTGAAAACACATGGGAAAAAATCACGTTTCTGCGGGGTTACTTAATCACTACCACTTTCATCACCCGAGGGGCAACTGATATTAAGCTTTTATACCGGGAGAAAAGGCATACAAGGATTGGAATTGAATAATAGAAATGAGACGAAATACGGTAGAGCCTCCAAAATACGTTTCAAGTAGTAGTTAGTTTAAACTAACGGCAGAATAGAAACTGAAAATATATTCTATTCATGATGTTGTTTCAAGCATGGTCAGCATTAATTTCATAGTGGAAGGAAAGGCATGCAAGGAACTGGTAGGGTAGAGGAAGTTGAATCTCGGAAGAGCCTGCAAAAATATGTTTCAACTAGTGGTTAGTTAAAATTAAATAAAGGATTGAAGTCTATTAAAAATAAGGACATGGATAATGATGCATGAAATGGGGTGAGGAGGATAGAAACATCGTTTACTTAGAAAAAAATTGACCTCAGCAGGAATTTGCAACTTGGCGTTTCGATTCCTGGTCAATGTATTTCAACGACACTGTCTCAGGAAAACACTGGAAGTCCATCACACTGGGGAAAGAAAAGTAACTCTAGAGTTTTCACATGGATTTCTATTTAACACGCCAATGGTTTAGCAGCAGGGCACATACTTAGGTGATTACATAGCCCTGTTACGAAACCATGGTCGTATTAAATAAAAAAATCGTGTGGAAACTGCAGTGTTATTGCTTTAACCCCCACAATATATATCTGTTGAAAATTCTCTTTTACTATTTCGACTTGCATATATTCATTCCGCTTTGATAGAGGTGACTGGCTAATAACCCGAGAGCCATCTCTTGGCAAACGAGTCGGGGAAAAGAGTGTCTATAAACCACCTCCGATTGCCGAGTACAATTTGAGTTCTCGGTGGTGTAATTGGTACCACGTTCGAACTTCAATCAAAAGATCCGAATCTCTCTTGGGAATCTGTGTGTTTCCATCTTCCACCCGATTTTCCTTCCCGCCTGAGGGGAATTTTTTTTCTCTTTGGAATCTGAGTTTCAACCTTCGTCACCACCATTAACTTTTTTCTTAATAATACAGCGGAGTCCCATTCCATATTTTTTTGCACCGTATATAAATATTCGTTATTTAAGTTATGCTTGTGAGTATACATATATATGTATATATAAATATATATTCTCAAAAGAATAACTACGAATAGATAAGTTTAAATGTTTTTTAAAAATTTCTTCAGGAAACAGACATGCTGCCTGTTTTTAACTTGGAAGTTAAATTAATCCTGATCTTGGAAGGTGGATTTCCCAGTATCCTTCGACATTTTCGCTTATCTTTCTATCGGTCTCTTATCTAATATTTCTTACAACGTGTGGGAGCCTGTAGTCTGTTGTATTTTGATAGCACGTGTATCTCAGACTTTTTTCTGTTCTCTTGTTCGCCTGACTACTTCTTTTACGTTTTCTCGGGATGTCTTAATTTGATGTTTCTTTTCCTATCTATTAGTGTGTCACCCGTGGTCATTCATAATGATCGCTTTTCTCTCGTCGTCATTGACGTCATTGTTTCTGCCGCATACGTTGGGACGGTTGTGACACATGTTTCGTATCTGTGAATTTCATGAAATTTTATTCATCTTCGGAAATGACACATTTCTTGTTGCTCATTTTTTAAGCAAAATGGAAAATTCTCCCATTTTATATGTTAGAAAATCTATTTTAATACTTAAAATCATATGACCTCTTAAAACGGTAACTGCATTTTTATGTTGATAAATATAAGACAAAGGAAATGCAAAATATATGACACCAAAGAAAAGATACGCCACTATATTATTTCACATGGAAATTATAACCATTTAAGTCGCCCTAAGGTAACTGTAAATATATATAGATGTCAAAACGTACTTTTGGAGATCAATCAGATTTGCTATGGTACACGTTCTATTAACTATTTGTCTGTGGCATTGGTTGCATTTCTAGTTGACCTTACTCATTGAAATATTAATCTGAGAAAATTATTTTTGTAATGGTTAACTTGTAAAGGTACATGAGTTCCAGGACTCTGCACTTTCAAAAATGTGTAACAATTTATTCAGTCGATCACCACTTCATGGATAATATTGTGTTCATGTTTTCAACATGACATAAAATTACTTTTATCAATTAGCAAGTCACAAAATCTCACATCGTAACAGATTAAACATAAGCACGTATACTTTTTTCATACTTTCCTGAGGGAATCATTAGTGAATCATATGCTAAATACGCGTTAGACGTCACCTGCTGATCTAAATAAATAACATCTGCCATTTTAAGTAGATTTGAGATACAATTTTAGTCACAGTAAATGAATGTACTTTTTAAACTAACTGAATAGCCGATACACGTAAATATAAAAATGTACCAGTTACATAACGAATAGGGGAAAAGAATATTTTAAGGGTGTTTCTGAATAGGAAGACACAAGTGAAAAACAAATTTGAAAATCGAGGAGCAATAAGAGAGCTGAGTGAGGATAAAAAAACGAATTACGTACAATCTCAAAAAGAAAAGAAGAAACGTGGAAGTTGACAGTTTGTGGTTTGAATTTCGTTGCTCCAAACCTCCAGCGAGTGTGAGATTGATAGAGGAACGCCGGATGGGAATGCGAGAAGGGATCAGGATTTAAGAGCGGAATGGTCTGGTAGAGGAATATCGTGTTTCCATGCGAAAAACCTTCTTGCGTGAAGGCTCTCTGCTGGAGGCCTCATGTACCTCGGTCGTCTTAGTTTTCCTCATCGGACAATCAACTTACACTGATAGTGGCAGGGGGACATATATGTTTATTATAATTACTACTAGTAGTTTACGGATTACACAAGTGGCTTTTGCAAGTACACATTGTTATGTATGTTGATACGTAATTCTGGTAGCGCAAATAGGAAACATATCGTACATATTGTTTTCATGGCATTTATTTTTTATTCAAAGCATATTACCTTTTATCGTCATTATTGGAGACAAAAATGCAATTGTAACTCATACTTTAAAGACTTTTCGATATATTTTATGGGATGAGATTTGAAATATAACCTATATAATTCTTAAATATAATACCATCGTTAAATTCATTTTGAAAGATATATACAAATTTAAAACCGAGAATTCACCGTCAGAATTTTTATTAACAAGCATTAAGGTAAAAAAAACATATAATGTCATGAGTTATTCAGTGAAGGAATTCATAATGGCCGAGGTTTTGTTTAAAAATAATGATTATTTATATTGTTTAATTGGATTAGAAATATATCTTTTTCAAACTACCAGATTAAGTTGCATAATTATTGAGTTTGTAGGTACGTTCTATTGGTAAGTTTATCACCGGAGATAGAATGCTAGACATCCGATTGCATGTGAATGACATTTGGAAAATGGTGAAATAGATATGGGTGCAACGGAAAATATTCCTCGGTATGAAGGAAAAGGAACTTATATTTCACCCTCTCTTTGTTGGTCCAGTGGACGGGGATAGTTGGTAGGAGCGAGTGAACAGCATGGAGGAAGCCCGAAGTGATATGGAATGGAAAATCCAGGATCGCGCGACCGAAGGAGAGGAGAGAGACGGCCAGTGGGTGACGAGGATGCGGAGGGAGGAAGGAATTCCCACCTGGTATGGGATGGAGCTAAGTTAACGCAAGAATGAATGGAAGGTTTTAGAAATTGTTATTTTTGCCATGGTGGAACAGCGAGCGCTGGAGAGAGATACCTTCTCTGGAACGAATGAAATGTGGAGAGGAGGAAGTGGGGGAGATATATTTGTGGAGAATGGCGTGCAGGAGAGGAAATTGCGATGGAGGCGGGATTGGTGGTTGGTAAGAGAGGACGGTGGGATGGTGCTTTGAGAGAAAAGAAACCGGGTGTGCTGTGGAGGGTTTAAGAAAATGACGAGGAAATGTCTTTTTTATCCTTGAACATAAATAAACGCCTTCATTTTGTCCCCTCGGTTTTAAGCAAACGTTTTCCTCCTGCGTTCCTTATTTCGAATTCCAACTTAACTTTGGAGTGGATGTTTTTTTATGCCCTTCTGGACTTCTTGAATCTAAGTTGTACGCATTCTTTGCGGAGAACTGGAGCTATCTAATCGTGGCCTTAGTTCAACGCGGTAAAATATAAAAAGGAAATTTTACTCAAGCCTGAAGTAATGTCTCCTATTTTGTGGATTACTTTTGGTCATTTGCTATTTTAATGAGAACATTGCGATTATTATTTGAGTAATTTTTCTTCGTTTATTGCGTTTGGATAGTTAGTACATGCGTTTCCACAATCACTTACAGCTGAATAACTAAATTTAAAAGAAATGAAAAGACATATGTGTATTCCAAAGTATTTTAACTGGACAACGTCACCAATTACAAAGTCAAAGCGTCATCTTTAGGCTGACCTGACGATGAAACCTTGTATTCTAAACTCAGCTCTTGAACCAAGGAAAACTTCTGTGGATTAATTAACTAGCTTGTCACTAATTATGAATATATTGCAAGAACTGAAGCTATAGCTTTAATGTTAAGGAAAAAGGAGTTGAGAGATATTTCACGTAGTCAACGACACGTTATATGGATGCTAGTGGAGAGCAATTGTGGACCTTACTTTGTTTCTTGTGTACTATACATATTGATATGCTTGAAATGTAAACCGTCGATATTTTTACACTCTGTGGCCTGCTGAGGTCAATGTTATATCATAAAACTCCAATGAAATCCATCGCCCTGAGAGGTATTTTTCTGTTGGACATGACATTCCTTTTACGTTGTCTCAATGAGACTCAATATATATTTGATGTAGCTTTCGAAAAGTGAAGTTGTTTATTTTTCCCTGAAATATTTCTAAGCCTCACGCGACGGTGAAAGGAAATTCCGAAAATTCGGAACCGAAGTCGTAAGATCGTAATATAACGGAGGTTGAAGAGGGGATTGCGAAGGAATAGTGAGAATCGTAGGCAATTAAGAGAAGTGCTTTGGGGAAATGACTATGCGGGCCCTCTCGAATCTTCTCTGGAGCAGTTTCTCTCTCTGGGAGCCACTTCCTAAATTCTCCCTTATTCCCACCGATTCCTTCCTTTCTCCTTCGGTCTCTTTTATGTAACCCTCGCATATTGTTTCATGTATTATTGAGTATCCTTGTTTACGGTGAAGTAGTGTCATGTATACGTACCTCCATCACATTCAATTTAATTTTCTTGTCCAATCTTCATTAAAAATTAACAATTTGTTTTCAGGAATAAATATGTATAAAAATAATGACTATGAGTAATTTATTAAGAGTGAATACTGAGCTTTGAGGTGTAAAAAGCATAATTGTAGGCCCTAGAATTGTTGGAAATATTTACCCTCCCGCACTTTTTCTCATTAAGTGTTAACATTTTACCACACACTACAGCTACTCACTAAAATTGAAGTTTTGGCCGTATCCTATGTCCAGCTTTTAACTTTCACCATGGTGAACTTAGTCTTTTTATAGAAGCACACTTTATTTATATTGTTTTGATCTAGAGGCTGATTTAAATTAAACGAAATTATAAAAGCCATTACTTTTGCAATATTTAACTGTACTATGGTACTTCTATGAATACTATGATGAATACAATTATACCAGTAAGTCTACTGAAATACAATTTAGTATTTATTTTTGCAATAGATTGTAATTCATATATACTTCGTGTCTCTTGATTCCAATAACATATGCCTTTCATGAGTCATCTAGTATTTCATACATACAATCAAACATCATAGTTGATGTTAGCGTGCCATAAACTTTTCTGTCTGTAATTATATGTTTTGTACTGAGTCAAACTACTTAGAAATATAAATAGTAAGAGTGTTTGTTTAGTTATTTCATTTTAAATAATAATTAATATCGTACGCCTGAATGTTTTGTGAAACTAGTATGATATCGTCGTCGTATAATTTGGAAATGCATGTATGATAGTATACATTAAACCGCATTATATTTACTTATGAATTATTTATTTGAATTAACTTTGGTAATTCACAATTATGGTAAATATCATATTATAAATCCGAAGATTAGTTTGATGGCAGCACTCCATCCTTTCCTATATAGTGGTATCTCTCTTACCCCTTGGTAGTACTTCTTTATTCTAATGTCTCGTAAAAGTTTGCCCTAAATATTCGCCCCTCGGCCTTTGTCGAAGGACCTTCCCTTCTATTTTTACTTATAAATGTTAAATATATAATGCATAATTTATGGAACTCGTAAGTATTGTTTTCAGTTATTATTTGAAATTACATAAAATTCACATTGTATTTCAGTCAATTACGCCAATTGTTTTTTTTTTAATTTTGCTATTCTAAGTGAGATAATTTCTCCGAGTTGAATGGTTACACTTTATATACATTAAATTGTGTCCCTGAGGACACAATCTGGCATTCATTAACTGTTTTAAGGAAAACTCTAATTTTTTATGCATGAACACGGAGAGAGATGGAGTAAAAGGACCGGTGATTATTCCTATCATACACTTAGAATATTTTTTTTTGGAAATAAAATATACATGTATTCTCAAGGGATTGTTTATTGATCTTCTTATAAACCTACCCCAATGAGAAATTAAACGTAAAAAATTGTAGCATGCAATATGTTTGTTTCAAATGTCTAATACGACAATTAGTTTTGCGATTGATTTATGACATATATAGAATTATGCGTGAATTCGGAGCTGCTATGAAAGTATGAATGTAGTTTTTATCACTTTGATCCATTCAGTTTTATATTTAAAAAGTTTCTCAGTTACAGCAATTCTTCGAAAAAGGCTTTGCATGGACTATTGTATAACCATTTTCATAATGTATAGGGAAATTAAAGGATATCTTGCAAAAAATGATATAAGTAGAAACATGACTTAATTAATATAAGGTTAATCCTTTCCTTCACTCCTCGAGTTAAGAAGTGATGGTTTTTTGCCAAAGATAAATCCTAAACTTAGTTATTCCACCAATAGTTTGCATTTCTTCGGTTTTTATTTAAAATAAGTGTTTTAACTCGGTAAGTTATTATTATTGAGGTTGTTTTGATTTTTTGGGCTAGAACGATTTAGAGACCTCAAAATTAAATTGGAAACATAAATTTACTCTTCGTATCATTTCTTATAGAATGCTCGACCTATATTGAGGTGTTCAAGATTGATATCAATTATTAAGCCGTCCATATTGATCCAATTTCGAATCGACAAAATATGGAAAAGAAGAAAATTTTATGTTGAGGACTCAAAATATTATTTAAACCAATAATGAAATTCGCTGTCATTTCCAATGAAAAGTAGGTCTATTCATATATCAGTGACCTCTAACTTTTCATACTAATATTTTTTCCTTAACTCGGTCACTGTTGTGGTTTTGCTACATTCAGTGGTATTTTATAAGGATGCTGTTTAAGGATATACTTATTTAAATTTTTGAGTTATTGTTAGCATCATTACTCCGTGCGTGTAAATAAACTATGTCTGATTCACTGGATATTCTCAACCTCGACTTTGTAGGAAGGAATATTAAGTGGATTAAAAATATTCAATGCTGAGGTAATATTTTAGATTATTCACCGCGTAAATTCATAGGCTTCAGTATATCGTGTGTATTTCATTTTCATAGAAAAGTTTACTCCTATTCGTGGTGTACGAATGGTCATTTCAACAGAAGATCGTCATCAGTCAAGCCAGATGACCTTATTACTCTTTGGAATTTAGTTCGCTTCCTCATTCGTAACACTCGGTGAATGAAAAAATAAACAGTAATTTATGCGTGACGATGTCCCTAGTTTTATTACCGTAAGCACTTGGGTTCAGGGGAGAGGAAGCAGACGGGGAGGCGGCTGCGACGAAATCCGTTCGTCCCCCTTCTTCTCGCTTGCGCTATCCATTTTACGCAATCTCCCCACCAGTCTCAGCCCGCCACGCCCCCCGGCTCGAAATTCTTTCCCATTCTCTTTTCTCCCAGCCCTTGACTTCTTCCCATTCCTCCCTCGCGAGCATATATTCTCCCTTCCCTCTGCTCGGCATAAACGCGCGAAACAAGAGAAAATACCCTCCCTTTCGCTCTTCTCCCCTCCCCTCTCTCTCTCTCTCTACCACTCTCCTCCGTGCCGGCGGGATTTCACTTTCGTTCCCGTACGTCAGCTGACGACTCTCTGGCCTCCGCGTACACCCTCGCAAACCCCACTTCGTCCCTCATTCTCCCTTTCTCCCTCCCCCCCCCCCCCCCCCCCCCCCCCCCCCCCTCCCCACCCCCC
>WURS02370104.1:0-17449 GCA_011762765.2 Rhinocypha anisoptera
TAGGTGGTCGTGGTCAAAGTGGAACGCCGGTCTTTGGTGCGGTCCAAGGAGGCGGTGGAGCTGGAGGATCTGGAGGAGTTGCCCGAGGAGGAGGAGGACTTTGGGAGGCCGAGGGGGCGGCGACTCATGAAGGGCAAGACGCAGGAGATCTTCGATGAGGACTCGGAAGCCCTAGGAAGGGCAGCGGTGGTGGTGGAAAAGTTGGGGGACTTGAAGGAAGTGTTGGAGGAAGAGTGCTCGGATGAGGACGTGGGTCCCGGGGAGATGAGCGGTCGCGGCGATGGATCCAGCTGCGGCGGGGACAGGTCTTGCTCGGAATTGGGCGTGTCGGCCGAGGACACTTTGGTGGAGATCAAAGTGGAGGAGGGCGACGAGGGGGACGTGGACGGCGGTGGGGGAGAGGGGCGATCGCCCTCGAGCCGGGGAAAGTGGCCGGACAGCGACGAGGAAGGAGAGACGGTGCTGCACATTGGTGGCCGCGAGAAAATGGACATCGAGAAACTCCGCCAGGAGTTGCTGGACGGCGCGAGGGTCACGTGGATGAGCACGTCGAAGAGGCCGTGGCTCGGGATCCACGGTCCCGCGGCTTCCGTGGCCGTGTCGCACCCCGCGTCCACCAAGCACTCGGGCACGCACCTGTGGGGTGGCTCCCGGAGGCCGAGCCCGTGGTGCAAGAAGAAGCGCACCTCGGCACCGCAGTTCGGGTCGCCGCATCAGCTGAGCACCAACACGAGGACAGCGATCGTGCTGAGGTCGCGTCGGTCGTGGCCCGTGGCTCCACAACCGAGGAGGTGAGTTTTGGCGACCGTGTGTGCCGTTTATGTCTGTCCCCACTGTGATTTGACCCGCCGCCTGACTTCGTCTCCAGGTGATGTGAACGCACGGAAAATCACTTTATATTTTTGTCGTTGATTGCATCGTGTTCATTACTAAAATTGTCCCTCACCAGTATTTCACCTATCTTAAAATCAATTCATTCCCATCGTTTCGGAGATATTCTTCGTCCTTCTCTCATGGAATGCACTTTATTTTGCGTAAGTTGATTGCGCAAACTTGAATTATTCAGAAAATTTTTATTTGAAATTAGTTTTTCTCTTGAAATGCTTAAATCATTTTATTATATATCTATCCGCGTGGCTCGGGTTTATACTAAGTTTGTTGACTTTCGATGAACCCCTGCAGACTCGACCCAACATCATGGAGAGTTTGTATCCACGTCGCGGAAACCACCGAACGAATATATTTTTATTTTTGGTCAAAATCTCAGCTAGGAAATATTAATCTGCTTATGTATCCTTTGTTTAAATTTACAATTTTGACTTCTCTAGTAAATTCTCTTACGACCTCATAACGTCATACTGAACTTTATTTAAAGCATTATTGGGGTTGAATTGCTAATTTCTGCTGCCGACCAAATATCCTGGTTGGTTGCTTTCAATGTTCACTGGTTCGAATCTTCATAGTATAGAGATTTTATCTTCTGAATCTCCTTAACCGTGTTTTTGGTGGAGAAAATTTTGTTATCGTCTTGGGAGAAGTATCCTTTTCATTCATAAATCCTTTACTATATAGCTGGCCATTCGTTAAACCTGATACATATTATTCCCTTATTTTTTCTCTTTGTATTTTACCCTCCATCTCCATCAGGTTTGTGTACCAGTCCTAATGTCTTCCATCAGCCGTACCAGTTGTATCAGCCATTCTTGCCAGCCGCAGCAGAAAAATAACGTTAAGCCAGGACTGAATTTTATTTTTCTTTTTCTTTGTTTGAGACAATTCACATTTGGGTTTTGAATAATCCTACACTCCAGAATAAGGTTTAAATATATATATATAAATATTTCCAGCCGATTTCTAGAAACTTTGAATGTCAAAATTCCTTTTTTCAGGAAATAGGCTGTCTTGGCTTGCGCTATTCGAGTATTGATCTCCTTATTACTTTTTACAAGGTATGATAATTTGGCAAGGTGGGGGAAAATTTTGTTTAGGATCTTTTCTCCAACTATCTGAACCACCAAGCTTCGTATTCTCCACTTAATTACAAAACCGTTATATCTGTCCAAAGTAATTTTCCAGAATGTTTGGATTCAGCTAAGACTTACTCGTAAATTTTTTCCCAAATCCTCTTTCAAATATAGATATACAGGGAAGCACTCGAAATCGTGGTTTTCATAAAACTCATCTTCTACTATTTTATTAAGGTTTTAGGACATTATAAATTATTTTTAGATATTGAAATAGTAGTTAAAAAAAGAGTTTGTTATTGTGTCTATTTTTTTCGATCGTTATTCGTTAAGCATTGTGAATTGCATATTGATTTACACATTTTTCATCTCAAATCATTTCATACACCAAAAATCATATGGTACTAGTGAATTCATATATGAAATATCAAAAATCAAAAGTCAAAAATCTGTCAACGTAAAAATATCATTAATAGTATTTTGCATGAATTTCTTGAATCAAAGTTCTGGATTGAGGTTGTATAAAATATCATTTATAATTGTCGGCATTGTCAGTAACATCACGCAAAATTTAAAAATTCTTCATCCAGGTTTGACCTCTAGAGACCAAAACATCTGCGCCTTCTATAAGTATAACATATTTCTAAAAAAAGTTTTAGGTTTCATTGTGTTATTGCAATGGAAATTTCGATCTACTTTCGTGAGGTTAACTTTTTCTTCTCTAAAATGTTTATGTTCGTTGTTCTAGTAAATGGAACCTAGTCATCAAATGTATTATTTAAACCAATGTTTCACAAACTCTAAAATATAATAACAGTTTACACACCTTTCTAATATATTATCGAATAATCTTAAAGTCCCATAAGTTCTAAACTAAAAAAACATAAACCTAAAAATCACGCTGTATTGGAAATAAGATGGCAGTGGAAAAATGGGATCAAGTGGAATGTCTTTCTGTAATGCGTCATTCGATCGACACACAATGCAGTAGAATGGAACGCTCGTAAAAAAGGAGACATCTATATTTTTACATGAGCCAAAGAATTTAGGGTCTCTTCTCGAGAGATGGGAGTATTTTCACGACAGTGTAATGGAGAATTTTATGGACATTAAATATGTGGTGAATCACTGCGCTTGCGACCGTATTTACTTGCCTATAGTAGATAATTCGTATGTGAATATCATATGAATCGGAAAGAACATTTTTACTACGCCATCTGAAATTTTTATCTGCATCGATTACAATGTAGTCATTTAAACACATTAATGTCGAGGAATAGAATAACTTGCTTAATAATCTTGCCTCACCTTAGCTGTGACTTCTATCATGAAAGAGATCTTGTTTTAAAATATATTGGATATTGGTTCCATAAAAAATGGAAAAAGGCTAGTTTAATGATTGATTTACGGGTTTCTGGGTTAGGTGGAAGAGGAGATTTATCTCAGGATTTCTATTTTGCATTTGAATTTTTAATACTGTTCTTATTATTACATTCATTGAGATTAAATTCTTTGGCTGAATTTGATTTTATTAATTTCTCTGTTGAAATCTGATAAACTCACTTTTCTGGCTATAGAAATCGTCCATAGATATTTTATTATATTTTTATGAAAAGTTATGTAAAAAGAAAAAGATCTAACACTCTATGCTGTAGTTATCATAAAAATAATTATCTACTTTTTTCAAGTTAAGGCTTTCTTTTGTCGAAATACATTATAAACTGAAAGATTTTCGTAACAATAACGTTCCATTTCCAGTTTCTATGCTCTTGTGGGGAATAATTAATTTATTGTGACGTGCATAGGAAATTTCTTAATATTTGATTGCACAAATTCACTTTACCCTGTACAACGCTTTTATTATTGGGTGATGTCTCAATAGAATTGTGCTTGTTTATGTGCTTTTGATACTCCAAAATAAGTTAGGTTCATTTTATTACTCCCGGAGCTAATTTTATGTCAAAGAAATGACGGAAGTGGAGTTCAATGGAGCCACTTTCCCGTCTTTCACGCGGGGTATCCTTCAGCGAGGAACGTTTGGAACCCTCTGGATAATTTTCCTTTATCCGCCTGGTTTGAAAAGAGAAATTTTGTTGGCTTCCTTCAACAGTCTGCTACCTAATCGTCCAGTCTTGTGGGCTTTTGGTGCATGAGTCTGAAATGCGATACCATGCTTCATTATATTTGCTTTGTATTGACTTTTGTTCTGGGGACCTAATATCTATAGCGGTGGAAAACGCGTCGTTGGCTCTTAAAATGGAGATGACAATTAAATGTGGTATACATAAAACCTTTTATGAAAAGACTTTACTTCGTTGATAATATCTAGTACTTGCATATTTTTGACCTGATGTTGGAAAAGCCTGTTCGGTAGAAAACAATATATAAATCTTAGTGCTCAACTACGAATTGAGGAGGGAGAATTGTGATTTAAAAAATAAGGTAATAGGATATTATAGCAATTGTTTGGATTGATTGCAAGAGGAAAGAAAAAAAACAGGTACGTAAAATGGTGTCTTTAGGCATGACAGATTCCATGAAGATAGACAATAAGTAGGAGGAACATAAGGCGAATAACGAGTAGTACTAACTTTTCTGACCATAAATCGGAATTTCAGAAATCTCAATTTGTCCTGAAGTTAAAACATAGATTGGAAAATAGTATTATTAACTCTATGATTATATGTAAGACTTTAAGAAGTTCCATAAATGGAAAATTCTTACTGGTGATAACGCATAAATAATTTAAGAAATTAGAAAATAGATAAAGGCACATAAAAGCACAAATAAAATTTGGCAAATAGGAATTAGAAGTGCCGATTCCAAGAAAAACGAATATGTGATTTTCATTTTCAAGAGAATAAATTTTTGTAATTTCTAGGGACATACACACGTTTTAAATTTCGATTGAAAATACATAGAATAGATCGTCTAACCGTCAAGCGATGGCTCATACTTCGTGGCCATAAGAGATCATACTACTTTTGTAAGTTTTTAGCTCTTAAAATGTCATTTCTCAATAGGTCGATTCCAAATATTAAGAATTTGTAAATTCAATATATAATAAAAAAGAATACCATTTATTTTTAACAACCTCTTCAGTGGATTTTCGATATTTACAGTAGCATCGTTGTTCTGTGAACTTATGGTGTTTGGGTTTGAAATTTCCTTATTTAACTGTAAACCTTAAAATCATTTTTAAAATGCTTATAGTAATCGTCTCTACTCAAAAATTAAAGTATTCTATAAATGTTCTGAGATATATTTACATTGAATGAATAGCAAAACATTATTTTTATTTCAGCATGCCAATGACTGAAATCACTGAATTATTTAAGAGCTGGATTTCTCTGTAGGCGTTATAATTCTTTAAATGATTCTTAAAATCTGTATTTAGATCTATAAATAAATTGAATAGTTACATATTTGGCTTTCTCTATTTTTTATTAGTAAACATTATTCTTAATAACATTCCATACTCAAACTCTGTGGCATTTTCTGGAAGGAAAAACTTTGTAGGTGATTAGAAACTACCTGTAATATTTTTCATATAGCAAAAATATTGTCTAACTAGTCCTTATAGCTGCAAAAGTGTAAGATTACAATCCCGTATTAGTAATTTAATTTCTCAGTTATACTGTATCAGAAATGTTGATTCATTCCCCTCCAACTGTTTTAAGGTAGAATCCCGAACAGATAAATTATTTTAATTTTTTGTTTTGTATTTCCAGAGTTTATTGTAGTGTTTGTCTTTGATTTGTTACTTTTGTTGGATAATCAGCGGAAAGGTCTATTCGGAATCCATAATTCTTATATTAAAAATTCCTGCCTATAAAGTACATTCTCTTTTTGTGCATTTAGTTGACCCATTCAGTTACTTTTAAAATATCCTAGGTTCATTTATGCTGATTCTTCTACTTCGAACTCACCAAAAAATATAATATTTGTTTTTACCGCATGTACGTTTATTAATTGCGATTTTATTCGGTGTTAATTTATAAAGTATCATTTTATTTGATAGTATCTTAATTAAATTTTTAAATAAATAGTACTGAAAATATTATTTCTATTTTATATAGCCGAACTTAAATACAAATGCAGAAATTCTTTACCATTGTTATAAAGTATCTTTCGATTTTTATTTCACTTTATACGAATTAATCACTTTTTTCTTGAATCTTACATTTCCAATTATTTTCTTTTCGTGAAATTATTATAGTAATATAAAAATGAACCATTCTTTTAATTTCATCTTTATACTGAACTTTAACGAGATTCTATTTACTTTTGTGGAGATAAGAAGCGTAAGGTATTTTTATATTGTTGGTATATACATCCTCCGTGTAGTATTTTATATAACCTTATTACATCGGGAAATAGATTGTAACTCGTTTTCGTTCAGGGATTTTAGGAGACCACATTTTTCGCTCCTCTCCATTAAAGAAATGTTAGATGGAAAAATACAGAAGCAGCTCAATTTTTCGTGGAAGCACGCTGAATTTGACCTTTCCCACCGTTTACTGCTTCACCTATTGATATGTCAGTAATTGAAATTTCCGTCGGTACGCTTCACCTACGTTGGTGCGTAGACGGTCCTCGATTACCCGCATATATCGTAATTTCGACGCCGTGGAAAGGTGCCGTAGGATTTCACCCTCCTACTATTCATTGTAAAGGGTTAAGGTATTTTGGAAAGGGGGTTTATCCATTGAGGAATTGTTCTGGGAAGAATCTTGAGCAGTTTCGTCCCCCATTCATTCGCGACCCACGCAGGCCGCCATTCCGACCCAGCGGTTAACCATGTCAGCCCTCAAGTGCTCTATCATCCCTCCCTTCCCAGGGAGCTATCATTAGTGGAAGGCACCGTCGCTGCATTGCCATTGTGCGGCTCTCTGAGTGGGAACTGGCTAAGCAAAATACCTCGGCAATTTATTGCCCAGGGGTCTTTATATTCCACGGAAAATAAGGTCGAATTGAAGGGTTGGATTCCCCTACCTCCGTTCAGACATTTATCTTGATGGAGAACGAATGCGGGATTTGTCTTTTAATCATGCTGCCACTATGTGCTATGCTTTATGGGTACGTGTATTGGTATCCTTTTTTTCCAAATGAAATTTTCCGTCATAAATCCCTGCCAAAATTTCTTAAGACGGTACTTCCTTCCAAATGATTGAAACAGCATAATTTAATACATACCAATTTATTAAGTAATATTCGTATTATTCATTAGCACGAAAATATTAATTAATTACGAAGCTAATTTTTTTTACTCCAATTATTAGTGATTATTCGTCTGTCACATTCTTATTAGAACCTCACATATCCTAGAATTAACTGAAAATATATACTTTTATTTAGTCCAGAGATTAATATAAAGTCGAACTTAATCTTATAGATTAATGTTATATACATGTTATAATAACACTTGTACTATTTGTAAAATAATTAATAGCCACAGAACAGCAAGAAACGCCTTCCTGCTATTAAAAGCGTCTTCTCGTAAATTACCATTTACAAGCAGCAAATGGTTTACTCTCCGTGGCCGGAGATTATACCGCTAACGCCCATTTGACGGCCGACTCCTCATTTCGTTATATCCTAAGAGAAGGACTTCCGCCTCTGGGATACCAGCCATTTTACGCAGTGGTGTAATTTTTACCTTAAAGGTCGAAGAACAGTAAACGTAGTTTTAAAGAGGTCCAGTTTAAGGAGGTATATATTTTTCAATGAAAAATTTGCAGAAAATTTGAATTTATATGCTACGAATCCAAATATTTAAGATAGATAAAGCGAATAAAATATCCAATCCAAAATATTGACTTAAAGGAAATAGAATCCATGATGTATAATTAAGTGAAATTGAGTGGAAAAAGTACCTCTGCCTCCTCTCAGTCTAGATTTATTAACAGTGTTAAAATATCAGTAAATGAAAAATGAAAATAGTTTTGTTAGAAATATAGTTTTAATTCTTAATCTGGGAATCTTTGGCCAAAATCAAAGATTTTGTCTTTATGTTAAGAAATCTCTGGTGGAAATTGTAGCACGTGCATTATCTTCCTACTTGTGTCGTGCTAGCATTACTAGTAGAATTAGTAAGACACATTTTTTTGTACCAAAACTCTTTTACCATTATTCCAATCATAGACAGAACTGCCAGATTTCATATAAATATTTATGCCCTAGTTATAAATACCTAGGCCTCACGACCCTACTTTTGGGTCATGAGATAGATGCGTGATCAACCTCATATTACAACACTTTTCAAACGTGTTATGCGATTATGTGTGAAATAGGGAAAGGAAATAATTATTACGAGATATAAAATTAATGGCTATAGTTCCACTTAGAACACGTAAGAGTTAATCTAACCATTGGGTGTGATATACATATAATACCAACTGGGTATGAACACTTAATTCATGAAATTGGATGAAATAACTTTTTAATATTAGCACTCAAACATAGGACTATCCATGGAATAATACTTTTTAAATCGCCTGCCTATTCCAGAAAGAAGCT
The DNA here is from genome assembly GCA_011762765.2 of Rhinocypha anisoptera. Classification (NCBI taxonomy): domain Eukaryota; kingdom Metazoa; phylum Arthropoda; class Insecta; order Odonata; family Chlorocyphidae; genus Rhinocypha; species Rhinocypha anisoptera. Next base: position 8,484 of record WURS02370104.1, read on the forward strand.
TCAGAAGTTTTTACTTTTTCTGTGTAAAGTCATCGCATAATTTCTGTCCTTAATTACGGAGCAATCAGAAATAAACAATCATTTCATGGATATTCTTCTTTAAATAGTTTGAAGAGATTATTACAAGTAGATCAACTTAATATGATTTTAAACCAGAGGAGGAATTTCTAGATGACGTTTTTACTCCTTCGTTACAGAAATACACCGCACTGAAAGGAATTTCAAAACGATACATGAGGGTGTGAATTGAAGACAAAGGATTATGTAATTTTTCACTCAACCACATTATTCTCCCGTGGTCACATTAACAGGTAGCTTAATTGTGAAAATTTATTTTTGATAACCAAATAGATCATCTGTATTCCTTCATCCTTACTTGCAAACTCTCTGCCATCGTATTTAATCCAACAATATGTTTCCCTCGACATTTCTAATAGCCATAACTTCATGCCCTACTTATTTTTAGGTAAATATACTTAATCTCGTTAATAGTGAAATAAGAGCAGCAGACGTTTCGATAAATCTTTGAGAAAAATCTTTGTTCAAAACGCCGTATCCTTGATAAAATTATAAAAGTCTTTAGACAAAGCATAAATTTTGCGTAATAGTAACCATAAATTGACTTCTTCCGTCTCGGTGATTGGCCTAATTTTAAAGTATTGAGACCTTGGAATTCTCGAGCTCCCTTCTCATACACCCTCTCATGATACATGTACCCCCTTTCTCTCCAAGGGAGTAACTGAATGATTTATGAAACATCTTCAGGCTCATTGACTTGTGGAGGCTACCTATGACACGTTGCGCTAAGGAATCAATAATTGTGTAAATTAATTTTAATCTTCGATTTCCCGTCAGGTAATTGTATTTTTGCCAACCTCATGCCAGGAATCGCCACTCACGAGCCACCTATCGTAGGATCCTTCAACTCCTTGAACAGCGACTCTTCTGCTCATGCGCTTCATGAGAGCGCGCGCGCTAATCGTCTCAGAGAACATAAGGGGAGTTTACATTAGGTCACGCGCTCATTAGAATTATCTATTATTACACTAAAGTCGTCCACTGTAAGTAAAGAGTGTAATAGATATATATATATATATTATGATGAATGCAAATTAGAAGGGTAAATACCTTCGAACATTTGTATCTACCTAATTATTTCCAATTGAGGTGAGACAGAATAATGAGTTTGATTTTAGATAATAAAGATTTTTCATCAATGCTATCTACGTACATTAAAATGTTTAGAATTAATTTTATAAAATACATGAACAATAGTAATGAGCAGTTTAATTAAAAAGATGGACGATTTAATACTGAAGGTGGTGATGAATATTACTATTTATCTCGGTAATTTGCCCATAATAATCCGTAAAGCTGATTTCGTGGAAATGAAATTCAGAAATTATCCTAATTTTGTGTTGGCTTAAATTATTTTTCCAAAACCTCATTACATATCTTTGCCAAATTTTATGCCCGCCCAAGGTAGTATTTGTGATCTTTGACGGTCAAAAACTAAATTTAAAAGCTTACAATCTTTTAGTTGCGCCTTCGTGCTAATTTCATAACAGTGAATAGAAGGTACTTAAAATGAAACTATATTCCAAGAATATGTGTGTAATAAACTCTAACAATACGATTGGATTATATCATTGATAATATTTATCGCAACAGGGATTCTTTTTCTTACTTTCTGGATTAACCCTTATTATTTTATGAACCGATTTTCAGCATACATTAACCATTTTCATTTCTATTAAAACCTTCTATATCCCATTATAGCTTCCTAGGTGTTGACACATTTTCCATTTACTACCCTAACTAATAAGTTGTCCAAAAAATGTCAACCCCAAATCATCACATCCAGAAAAAAAAATTATTTCTCACGTTTGGATTAAAAAAAAAATTTCATTCGGTTTGTGGACTACGTCAACTCAGTGCTCATGCATGAAAGAGAAATAGTGACAGATTTGACAAAATAGACAGAGGTGTATAGAGAAATGTAAGATACGTTACGAATGAAGAAGCAGATTTTCAAGAATAATTTTGGATTGTAGCCAGCCGAGGACTTACCGAATTATGAAGCCTGCTCTGACAATGTCTTTAGGCATACGATGCTGAGAAAGCCATCCAAAGAATAATCTCTGTAAGCAGTTAAAAAAATTAGGGAACAGATAAGACGATAGTGAAATATGTTGAGAAAACAAGATATTTTTCCTATATTACACGCCAGCAACAGGTAGAACAGGTGGCTGTGCTTAAAGTCATCGAGCGAGTCCACAAGTTACGACCATGCAGAGTTTATTTGCGAAATTAGCTAGAATACTGGATGAATAATCAGTCATGGAAAATATTCAGTAATGCTCGGAGGACATAAAATTAATCCTTGTGTAAAACGGACTGATCATCCCACGACATAATACGAAATCCTTAGACGTTTAGACGTTAGATCATGAATTGGCGAGCTGCTGCCATCAAACAATAAGCAGCCATTCACTAGGAAGAAAAAATAGCAGTCTTTTACCATGTGAGTAACGGTAATCAATATTTTCGCCAGAAGAGTTTATTTTTAAAGTAGCAAAAATAAATAATATGCAGAATAACTGAAGAAATAAAGGTATTATTTAACACGAAATGGCTGCTCAATATAAGTAAGCGAAAAACTTAGTTATAGGACTTAGTTTTACACGAAAGTGACTTATGGTCAGCATAATCATTTAATGAAAGAATATTTTAAGCAATGGAAATGTGGTGCTCCAGAAGATGTCGACAATTAAGTAGAAGGACCTAATAACAAACGAAGAAATACCTAGAGGGATGATGCAACGAGAGACTAATATACCACGCTCACAAAAAGAAGAATTAAATAATGAGAAGACTTCTTGAGGGATGGCGGTTTAGTGAATACTGGGATGGAAGGGTGATTAAGCCGGAGGAACTCTAGGTGTTATCCAAGGATAGATTGTGATAAACAGGTAATGGAGATCGTTAGAGTTAGGAACAGCGAAGGAACGAAGGGAGTTTTAGGGAATAGGATACCTTGGAGAGCTGCCACATTCCTGTTTTCGAAATGCTTTTAATGATATTAATAAACACAAAAACAGGGTTATCCAAGTTTACACACTTCCACGCTTACTACTCATTGTCTCCAATTTTATATTTTATACATATCCTAGTTACCCCGAAAACACCCGGCGGGAGTAAAATTTGGTTAAAACCCATTCGCCATCTCGACATTTTTTAATAATTCTAAAGCATATTCAAGCTAAATTCAGCGCAAAACCGTTATAGAGAGAAGTATCTGACAATAAGAATATCATATTTGTGTAAAAACATCACCAATGAAATATATTTCTACTCTAGATTATTTACTTAGCTGTAATATTGTTTTCCGTGGTTCCTTTATTATATATTATTATCTTTTTATGACCCCTTTCAATTTTTCGTTCATTATTCGAAATATCATTAAATATCATAACATTTACTATAATATCTATTTCTTGGAACCAATTATTTTTTGTTTTGATGGGAATATTGATCCTCAAAAAGTTTTTCATACGACATATTGAGATATTAATACAAATAAAATATTTCCTTTCACAAAAGAATGAACCAAGCAATTCACGTTTTGTCTATGTAAATTACTCTCAAGCCAGGTTTTATAATTAATTCTATTACAGTAAGCTATTGGTGAAGTTTGAAGTTGAATCTCATACTTTTATATTTTATTAGTTCAGTTAACAGTACTGGAAAATTTCTTTGCAAGTTGTGCAAAACAACTTAAATATCATCAAAGATTTTGTTAATGAAAAGTTCTTTACATTCTCCATTGCTATTTGATGACATTTAAAATTCATTTTTATTGTATTTTTTAATGTTCGACATAGTTAACTCCTATGTTTCAATACGAAAGAATACTGGAAGATTGAAATGGTATCTTTCCGTAATTCCTCGCATATGATTCTGGAAGGAATAAAAATGGTCCATTCTAACCTGTCCTTGGCCCATTATTTTTTTAGGAGTTCCATCTACTTACAAATTTGTGGATAAAAAGTGATAATGAGATACTTATGTCATTATATGCCCTTTTGTAAGTATATGGAACATTATAATATTTTTAATCAGTAGATAAACTTTATATTCATTTGTCATAATATTATTTTGATTGGGTATATTTATTTATACTGGAATGTGAATATTTATTAGCCTAAAGACGTTTCACAATATCACAAAGAACTTTATTCAACGATAGCATTTACATAAATTTGGACATCGTGAAGACCTCTTCTCACCTTTTTTTTAGTATTTCTTTCTACAAATCCTTCTTACTTAGTTTTCATAAAAATAAGCTTTTAAGCGCCAGGTCATTTTATTACGTTGCATATTGCAAGATGTTGCATTATACCGTAGGTTCCCTTTAGAATATCAGGGAAAACCTGTCACAAGTAAATTTATTTAGCCCTGATGCTACACCATTGACATCTTTCATGGAATACCACAATCGTTGCCCCGATGGTTGCCTTGATATGTGTGAAAGAACGAGCTTTATTTTTACCTTTTTAGTAATGCATTATTTTATTATTAGAAACGATTTTGCACACCACTTTCATAGTGGAGTTAAACAGTGTTGACTTTTTAAATTTGACACTGTTGACAGAAAGAAATTCAGTCGGCATAATTTAAATGCTAAACTAGTTTTCGAAAAATTAACAAATCAGCATATTCGGTTCCATTTCTTCCCCTTAGCCACCTGTGGTCAATCAGGAGCATTTTATACCATAAAAAGTATTCGTATTCGCTTATCCTGGAGGTGTGTGGTGGAGATATCGGGCTGTGAGCTCTTGCTTCGTGTAAATGAACTGGATACCGGGACCTCTTATTCATATTGGTAATACTATCGATATGCTTTGACTATCTTAGAGTTAAGATTCACATTATTACGATGTGCTTATATAGTACTTCCACAGAATATCTAAGTTAGATTTTGATGAGAAATATAGTGAATACTCTTTCCTGAGATCAGAGAGAGCCGATAGTGTAGCAAGTAAATCTACATCTAATTTTCACCTTAATTCCCAGCTTGTAACCCCTGCACAGTCTCTGTCCAAGTTTCGGGGTTGCTCATATCAACAGGCGTTTGACTATTTCCAATCGATATTTCAATGGCGGCCATGGGAGGAAGGGAAAAAATCCTTCCCCCTCCCACGGATTTTCCCACCCCCTCCCTTCCCAGAGACATGATGGCAATGGCGGGAGAATATAATACAGGATCTCTGGACAAGTAGTTCGACCTTTCTCCGCGGGTAGCGCCAAAACCAAGCGCTGGAGAGCTGCGCCGCTTCCGTAAAACTTAGAAGCTTTACATGTTCCAATGTTATGTGACCCGGTTTCCACACATTTTCAAAATAATTATTTATAGTCAAGCGGCGATGTGTTTAAAAATATGTGTAAAACATGTGATTATTTCGGAAGAAACAAAAGATGTTCTCGTAATTTTATATCATCACCCTCAGGTACTATAAATTCCAATATTGTTTTTTGTGACTCTCAGAGTTATCCTTTAACTTAGGCAACATTCTCGTAATTTTTTTAGTTTTAATCTCTAACATTCTACAATTCCTGCTACTCAAGCGCTATCGTTGGCTTACCTCTAGAGTCCTTTGCTATCATGATAATATATATTCTGTCTAACATGTAGACGTACTTTTCCTCTGCCTGTGAGCACAGTTCTCAACCTACAATTTTTATCAACTCTCGGAGTGTTTATTTAATGGTTATTTTTCTGTATTTCCACTTAATATTCAACGTTCTTCTTTAGCAATTTCCAACGTTTTCAATCTTCTATTGTAATAATAATAGATTTGATATCTCACATAAAGTTCTGCTCCATAAGTCTGTCCTTATGGATCTTCCTGATTTCCAAGCTATTTTAATTTTTACCCAGTATTACTTATTGTAGAATACCGTTTGTTCGTTGCTTGGTTTATTCTTCTTATTATCCATTTCTTGCTAGTTTACAAATCAACCAAATGCCTAAGTAGTAATGTTCTTCAATACACCTAAATATTTTATTAATTTTTATTTCTTCAGCTGCAGTTCATTAGTTTAATTTCTTTTTATACCTTTACGCAGTTTTTGCATATATTTAATGCCTGGCTGGTTAGATATTTTTCGCCCTCTGCATGCCTAATAGCATCTTATGCAAACGGCTTTTTCCTGTGTCCATATACCTTCCTTTGTCTTCTTCCTGTCGTTGTCTTCTACGTAGATGGAATCTTTGTAGATTTACTGCGTTAAATTCGTCTCTTTAATTTTTGTAGGCAGTCTACCTCTCCATTGAGAGCGATTTACCGTTACATCATACCCCTCACTTTGTAATATTATTCCTCCTTTTTGTATCTCATTCTGGGTATGTTCGCATTTATTCTTTTCCTCGCTCTATCTTCCGTCTTCTCAATCTTATCTTCTGTGAGCCACCGCTTCCATATTCCTCCCTTCACCCCTACCATTCATACCGTTCATAGTCAAGCATTTTTTATTCCTGGTTTAAATTCCCCTCACATTTTTCCTACTATTTCAGCCCTCCTATTATTTTCATGATATCTATCTACTGTTAGCTGATGTTAATTCCTATAAATTCCTTCCGTATTCCATTTTCCGATTTTCCTTTCACGTGGAATTGTCTCTAGACTCAATTTGCATTAAGTTAGATCTGATTTTGTCCCTAATCCGATTCTGACAAAGGGAAACTGAGAATATTTTACGATGTATATCTCTCTGTGAATAAGCAAAATGTTATCAAGTTTGAAAACCCTGTATCTCCGCAAAACTTACAAGTATACCCTTGTGTATTTTCATATATTGACCACGTGCTTGTTTTTTTCTTTACCAACAATTTCTCCAGCCCCTCTTTTATTGTACCTAAGCCACATTATTTTATATCATACCTATCACCTGCTTCCCACAACACCAAACAAAATCGTAATAAGATTAGTTCTTTCCTGAGTGACTGTCTTTTTATTCTATTTACTACAACTTTAAGGTCAATTAGAAAATGAAGGTTGATGTGGTCAATTTGTGACATTTCGTAAGCCTAAATGAGCACATTAAACAAGAGAAAATTTCAACATATGTTTTCAGCAGATGTAAGGTCGTAAAAATAAGCTGTTTTTTTCTAGGAAGGGAATATTATTATACTTGGCCTTTTTATAACAGCAGCCCTCTAACTTTATAGATTGCCATAGTAATATAGTTTTGATTTGCTACTGAAGAGTACATATAGGGACTGTGTTGTCTATAATGAGAACAAATGAAAATCAGTGGTAATCTCTAAGCAAAATTCAAATTAGTAAGGCAAAAATTTTACTTGGTCTTAAGAATTGTGAATTAGACAACAGCAAAAGAAAACAAGGAGTCTGAATATATAATTGGAGGAAGGATACATTTATAGCGCAAGTATATCTCCAATCATCGGTCTATTGGTCTATCGACGCCCACTTTGGGAACCACTGGTCTATGCACTTATCATGCTGTAGGATAAGTTTGGTGAATGTGTGCTTTCCACCTAAACTAAGCGAGTTCGAATTATGCCACGGCCGGTGATATTTTTTGTATCTCTGAAAACTTATACAAATAATAGTTGGCTTCAGAAATGAATCAGTATAAAAAAGGTCAAAATTTATTAATAAAAGGGATCCTATGTATATGAAAAAGGGTGATTTATTAAGAGAAAACGAAGGAGAATTTACATGAATACATGATTTAAGGGAATTATTGAAAAAAGCCATTTCGGATTGCAGCGTGATGGGGTGGGCTTCGGTAACAGGTTCCTAAAAAGGGTTTTTCAATGTTCGTAGTCGTGTCGAATGAAAAGATCAACTCTATATTATTATGATAATCCCTAGTACATATAAGAGTAATCAGTTATGATATTAAGGCAAAAAATCCTGGCGGACATGGAGATTACCGGGGAATATAAGATACTCGCGTGGGTTATTGAAAATTTACATCTCGAATCATTCATGGGATAGATAATAAATTACTATCTTATGTTATTAAATGTGGGAAATAGTAAGATATTCATTCATATCACTTAACAGAATAATCTTTTTTCATTCTCTTGACTAATTTGTACATAAAGCGTAATATGAAAGTAAATACGGAGATTATTTATTATCGTATTACTATCTATCATTTTCTACTATCACTTCACACAATCTGTTAACTGTCACTCAATAACTACACTCGATATGGTATTAATTTCAGACAAGTAAACGACTGTCATCGAGTTCTAGTTGGTGTGATATGATTGTCTCCCAGTTGCAAGAATGTGCTCTCGCCTCCATCGAAAAAGCAAAAGGTTACTTCCTGCTACCGCCCCACAGAACGTAAGTGTCATCGACAATATAACACGAGCCTTTCCGCTTCAGCTGAGCAAATTCAGCACCGGAACTGCCTCTCGCAGAAGAGTCATGTGCCCCCGTCCGCGCAACGGAAATTACTCCGAGAACCGTTTTCCATCGAGAGGGTTTCGGTCGGAGATCAAACAAGCGCACGGAGCACAATCCCTACGTGTGCCATCCTTCAACCCCCCCCCCCCCCTCTCACCCCGCCCATCCCCCTTGCTCCTCCTCCTCCACTCGATTCGCTGACCCTCTGAGCCCGCAACGACCTCCACGCTCCAATTTCCATTTCTCCCCTGTCCTCCGTCCCCCACACGTGCCCCGCTCTCACACTCACTCTCTGCCTCGGTTCCCACTTTTCAGGGCTCCCTCCGGTCGAGGGTTCACGGAATATATAAAAAGGCCGACTGCCGCAGCATCCGGGCGGCGGCCTTGTAGGCGTCGGGGTCCCGAAGGGAGCGAAACTCCCTGTGACGTGCGGCCGTGACGTGCGTTGTTCTAAGTGTCCAATGGCGATCGGAGTACCGGCGTGCGTCTCCAAGTGACGACACCGAGAGAGGAGAAAGC
>WURS02370215.1:0-37685 GCA_011762765.2 Rhinocypha anisoptera
GTTGTTTCAAAGCACATACAACAAAATCAAGTTTATTTAAAGCAAATTCATCATATTTAGATTACATACAAGCTGCACATCTGTTGGCTCTAAATCTTTGACATCTCAGATTAAACAACAAAAATGTGATTTGTTCAATTATATTTTGCATGATTTTGTTATTTATTAAAATTTGTATGAATAAAAATCATTTTAAATTTTTATAAGCGCAAAGTATAGTAAATGAGTAAAAGTCAAGAAATATTACGACAATAAAGGAGAATAATTAAGAAAGTAAAGTCAAACTATTTCATGATTTAAAATCAAGCTATTTCTTGATGTTTGAAAAGTCCAGATATTTCTCAACTGGCGTTAAGATTTAGAAATATCACGACTTTTTGTCCAACTATTTCTTGACTCGTTTGACTGTGTGTAAATTTTTACTAAACTTCAACTTTTCTTTCATTTTCTTTCTATTTTTACTGATTTCTAAAAAGTACTAAAATTTATTTCTTTCACTTGTTTCCCGTCTTTCTTTGTTCATTTCCGTGAGATTGATAAGTCTGGTCAGTAATAGTGTTCTACGAGCCGTGTTTGATTCATGATCTTGGAAATTCATACGAAAAAGAATCTCTTAATACTTGCTGATAGGTCGTTTGCACTTGATTAATGATCTTTCAAGTGCACACACTTCTCTCTCTCTCTCTCCCCTCTCTCTCTTTCTCTCATTGACTGTAATACTCATAAACTCGCGATAGTAATTCTCAAAAAAGGGTGGTTTAATCTTCCACCTTTGAACACACACAGAAAAGAAAAATTTTAGACCAAACTGATAACACTTAAAGACACAATGTAAAAATAATATATTTATATTTAAATATAAGACAAATAATAATAATAATAATATTTTTATTAATACAATAAATAGTATTAAAATTAGAATTAACAATCATTATTCCAAATCAATATGAAGTATTACTTAAGTATTTTTTGATTCAATATTTGAATCAAACGCTTATTAGAAATCTAAACAAAATTTCTGATTTTAATTATCATAGTTTTACTGGATCAAATTCTGATTACAATAATGTCAAAAGTTCCAATTCGACATTTTCCCATTTAGACAAATAATTAATTTACAATATTTTAGTATGATTTAACACAATCTTATACACATATATAGTATTGAGAGTGTTAAGTTGTCACTTGGTTAAGTCAATCTTCAAATGCAAAGGCACACACTCATGAGACAAATTGCACAGCAAAGTGTAAATAAAAAAAGCAAAAAGAACTTCCGACATGACTTGGACTTGATTTTCTTGTTACTCTCTTTTTCTTATTTTTGTTACTTTTGTTGTTAGAAAAACCGCAAATGTCAGTGATTGATCACATGCGATGCGGAAAACAGTGTGTGACCTTGTGGAGTGTACAAACCAAGCGACATCAAAGCGGAACAATCACCATCCGCAACTTGACACTACCGCGTTTAGTCCAGTTTTTTGGGGATCGCCTTGAAACTTCATTCAATTTGTCGCATCACTTTTAATCAATCACTCACCACTTGCTTTCAAGCTCAATGTGTGTAGATGTTCTTCAAAGTAGATGTTTCAAGTTGGTTTTTAATATACGCTTACACACGATTTCCTTGTTTTGAATAACACAAATGAAGTGATAAAATTTATCTTTAAAAATTTATTTGGTTTTCTTGTTATTGTAAACATTGATAATTATTCAATGTTTAACAATAGTTTTAAAAATTAGTTAAAGCAATTAATTTCAGTGAGCGAGTTGAGAAATTTCCTGTTATATTAATGACAAATACAAAATTTGGTGTATTTCTATGCACTATTCTATACTTAGACCATTTTTTCACTGTAACAGTTAAGCTATTTCCACTGAGCTTGACCGATTCAAATTCATTTTTTGTTGTTGTGATTCGAATTCAACTTTCACTGTTTGGATTCGAATCCTTAACCGATTCGAATCCAACTTTCTGTTTTATGATTTGAATCTTATTCTGATTCAATTCAAATTTTGTGCATAACTATTCGGATTCTCATTTAATTTGTTAAAACTTTCAAACTTTTACAATTCTCACTTTATTAAATTTGATTTTTTACATATTACTTGGAATTTGATACTGATAACTCGAATTTGACCTCGGCGGCTTTACCGCCGTTTATTAAAATATCAATTAAGATGAAAAATAATACAATTTAGCGTCTTTAAAACAGATCAATTTTAAATTTAAAACTTTATTAATTAACATATTACAAATTTTAAAATTAAAAATAATTTAAGCAAAAATTTTGAAAGGCTGTTGTAGTTTAAAATAATGAATTATAAAGATTTCTTTATGTGTATTATATTTATTATAAATTATAATTATTTTAATAACTTTGGTTTTTTGTTTGAATCGAGATTATTACTATGATTAAAAATTATATGAAATGGATACTAAAACAAAATGTGACTAAAAATAAAAATTTTCTAAACCAACTTGGCGACTTTAGCCATCGAGTAAAAAATGGAGTCGGTTTGTTCCAAAAGTTGTTGTGGAGAACCAAACTCGGCCACTTGGCCAACGTCAAGCACCAGGATTCGGTCGTAGTCAATGACAGTGTTGAGTCGGTGAGCAATGGTCACTATGGTGCAATCGTTGAATTCTTCTCGAATCGTTTTCTGGATCAATTCATCCGTTTCCATATCGACAGCTGAGTACATAATTTAATAATTAATTTAAGCAATATTATAATTATTACATAAACTTAGTTTAAATTTTGTTTTACTATATACTTAAAAATTGCCCCTTGTTTTACTTTTTAGCAAATTTGAGTTCAAAGTGTAATAAATAAGTGTATAATTTCATCACTATAACAGTAAAAAACTAAACAATTACATTCATATGCTATCTAATTATGATACCTGACATTGACCCCGTTTCTAGTTATAATCCCACAGTTTCAAAAATGCAATTTTTTAATGTGACAATTTAAGAAACGTTGGCTTATAATCTAACAATTTTAAAAAAAGCGTTGATTTTTCTACATGTCTGCTTATAAACTTGCAAGCTTAAATTACAAAAACTTGTCTATTACAAGAAACGTGCTCGATTTTGGGTTATAACCATATAATATTTTTAACAGTTTAATATAGAATTATATAATATATATTTAAAATATATTAGAGTAAAGCTGTGATAAGAAGCATTTTAATTTAAAGTATGTACTAAATTTTTTTAAAAGAAGAACGGAGCTAAAGCGCCGTTTGTTTCTTGTAAAAACGGCGGCTTCAAACTTGAGTTAATTCGAAGGGTTATGCAAAAAAATTCGAAGATTTATGCACAAAATTCGAACAGAATTGGAACAGAATTTGAATCATAACACAGAAAGTGAGATTCGAATTGTTTAAGAATTCGAATCACAACAGTGAAAGTTAGATTCAAATCGGTAACGAATTCGAATCACAACAACAAATGTGGGATTCGAATCGGTTAAGTACGTAACTCTCACAGTACAAAAACGTGGGTGGCATAATACTAAAAAATGACAGAACATTGAATATAGAAAATCACGATCATATTATTCTTTCTATCATTTTCTTTTTCAATAGAAGAAAAACATACCAGCCGTAGCCTCGTCGAGTACCAGAATTTTTGATTTACGAAGCAAAGCACGTGCCAAGCAGACGAGTTGTCGTTGACCAACACTGAGATTCTCTCCACCCTCGCTAACCTCATAGTTGAGTGTACTTGGCAGTGAGGAGACAAAGTCTTTGAGATGAGCCAATTCGAGGGCACGCCACACCTGTTCATCTGTGTAAGTTTCAAATGGGTCAAGATTCATTCGGAGAGGTCCGGTGAATAGAACTGGGTCTTGTGGAATGATAGTGATGCGAGATCGCAGGTCGTACAAACCCAACTCGGTGATGTCTTGTCCATCAATCGCAATCTGACCAGTAGACGGCTCGATGATTCGAAACAAGGCCAATGTGAGAGATGATTTTCCAGCTCCGGTACGTCCTACCACACCCACTTTCTCTTCGGATTTAATCTTGAAACTGACATCCTTAAGCACCAACTCGAGATCATCTCGATATCGAGTGCTATAAACTTTGAAATCAATTTCACCTTTCTGTGGCCATTTTGGATTTGGTTTGTTTTCCTCAATCAAATACGGCTTCTATTTATTTATATATAAAATATAATAAGTATAATGTTAGGTTACTTGTAATCAACAAACCTCTTGTTCTACTTCAGAATATTCAATGAGTCGTTCAATCGAAACAATATTGGTTTCCAAATCGGTTAACGAACGTACAAACATGCTCATCACATTGGTAATGTTGAGCGAGTAACTAATGGCAAGACCGGCCAAGCCTGGACTCAACGATTCACGGTTAAGTACGGCAAAAATGGCTGCGAGAAAAACAATTAAATATCCAAAAAATTCAAGCCGAACTGAGAGCCAGCGAGAAGCGGAAAAACTTGCATAAAAACAAGAATTATTTGTATCAATACGACGGTTACATTCAGTGACAAATCGATCTTGTACACCGTAAGCACGAATTGTGCTTAGACCATTCACTGTTTCATTGAAGTGATGATAGATTGGTGAACGTGTGATTGATTCAACCCGTTTCAACTGCCGTGAGGTGGCTATGTATATTCGTTGAATAATGTAGTAGAACACAAGAATTGGCAATAGAATGGCCAAAATAATTGGTGCTTCAAGACTAATCATACTGAAGATTACAATTGTACGAAAGAATTGCATTGCACTCATGCGTAGATTGAACACCAACGAGTTGTCTGCTACATCAACGTCTTTGCTGAATCGGTTCAAGATGCGGCCCAATGGAGTAGTGTCTGCAGTAATAAATTGACTCGTTAAATATTTTAGTTGAATTAAGTTAAGTAAAGTTTACCAAAGAAAGCCATTGGAGCAAACATGATTCGGTCCAACATTTCATTATGTAATATTTTGGAAGCTTGAATACAAGCAACATTGAGAACAACTGTCGAAAGGATACTGCTGCCAATGTCTCCAAAACCAAGCAATGCATATACAATCAAACGAGTGTCTCGCAATGATGTGTCTAATGCTTTTAGCGGATCTAAACCATCATTACTCCAGTCACTGAGCCAAAGACTTGAACCAATTTGAAACAGATTAGACAAGATTAAGCCACCCAGAATCATAATAGATAAAGTCAAGCCAATTGTTTTAAAATATTTATAATAAACGTCAAGTTTGACTGATCCTGTTTGGGCCATTTCTTCTTTAATAAGACGACCATCTTGTTTGTCCTTTTTCTCATCACGTAGTTTTGTTGAAATAACTCCAGAAGACTCTTGCATTTTAGGTTTCTGCCGGGCTTGACTTGAGCTCAGTGAAGACGAGTGTTTGCGACGGCGAACACTGGTTGAAGTAGAAAATACAGAATCTGTTCGAGATTTGGAACGCTCCAAAATGGGTTTGATTTTTTCTACCAGCGATTTTAGCATCTCAGGATGCTCATCACTTTGAATCAAATTGTTCTCCTCATCATAATTCTCACTGAGATATTCGGTAATGAACTCGGCAAATGCGCCGTGACTATTGACAAGCTCGCTCATGGTACCACGTTCCGAGATGCGACCATCTTTGAGTACAATAATCTCATCCACTTCGGGTAACACTGTGGCTCGATGAGTGGCCAAAATTCGAGTTTTGTTTGCCAGCATACCTTTGTTGCTGATCACATTATCAAACAACCTTTTTCCAACGTGTGCGTCAACAGCACTGTTAATAAATGTATATATTTATAATTAAGCCATCATTTTAACAAGCAAACAAACCTTAATGGATCATCCAACAAGTAAATACTGGCTTCGGCGTAAACAGCTCTAGCCAGTGAGATACGCTGTTTCTGTCCACCAGACAAGTTAATTCCGCGTTCACCAATTTCAGTTTGATCCCCACCCGGAAGCATGTTAATATCTGGCTCCAAGCAACAGTTGCGCAACACTTTCTTGTATTTCTTCTCATCGTACGAGTGAGCAAATGTGATGTTTTTACGAAGTGTTACATTTTGAATCCAAGCCTGTTGCGGCACATACGCAGTTTTTCCATCAATGTTGATGGTGCCGGTAAGTTTTTCCATGTCGCCAAGCATGCCACTGAGAAGTGAGGATTTGCCCGAACCAACACTGCCTACCACGGCAATCAGTTTGCCATGAGGCACTTCAAGATTGATATCCTGAAGTGTTGCCTCTCCGTTTCGAGTCCACGTCAAATTGGCATCAGTGATTCGAACAGCACACTCCGAATCGGGTGCATATTTGATGGCTTTTTCATCAAGATTTTCACTGTTTAAATACTTGTTGATACGACTCACTGAAACCAATGCCTAGATATACAATTTTAATAATATCAAAAATTAGAAATAATTGTATTACAAACCATAGCTCCCATTGTCATCAACATTGGCAACATTCCAAGTGGAAGACCTAAACATAAAATAATTAGATAAATAATTGATATTAATCTGAAATAAAAACACTTACGAAGAATTCCAAAAAGCGAGAGAGAAACAAAAGCTTTGTTTGGATCAAGTACATTGCCCAGTAGAACAAAAGTTCCAAATGTAAAAAGACCAACCTAGCAGCAGTTAAATATCCAAAAGAGTTAATAATAAGAAAATAATCAGAATTTATACTAACCAAAAATGGAGCCGCGGTAAAGGCAAAGAACATAAAACCACTGAGGTAGGCAATTTTAAGAAGTTCTTGGCATTCAACATCTCGATGACCGTAGATCATGCGTTGAAACGAATTTTCCCAAGCATAGAGCTTAAGCACTTTCATGCCATTCAAAATCTCATTCATCAACTTGGTTCGTTTGTCCTTTTTCTTCATCACCATAATCTGATTGCGACGGATACGCGAACTGATCCAGGCATTGAACGGAATCAGAATAAACATGAAAAAGATGCCAGTCATCGATGCAACGCCCACTTGTTGCCATAGCAAATAGAAGGAAATGGCCATTTGAAGTGGGCCAGAGATCATTAAATTGAACCACACAAGAAAATCGCTGATTCGAGTTGCATCCACAGACATGATGGTTGCGATCTCACCCGACGAGTATGCACTTCGACTGTGGTTCGACATTCGAAGACTCTGAATTAAGATATTGTTAGTTAAATTTGCACCGAAAAGCAATATTAATAGCAAATTGATTTAAAATTTAATTGAATTTGTGTCTGAAATAGGTTCTAAAAATTATTTTATACTAGCTAAAAGCGCTGTCTGATTTTCTGTCTAACTCAAGCAATAAAAAATTGAATAACACCAAAAATTATATTTGAATTAGTTAAGAGTTCAAATTTTACTTCGAATAAACAAGAAGTGAGGTAGAAAACGACAAATGCCAAAACATTAAAATAAAAATAGAATCCCATTTCTATATTTTTGGTTGGTATATAATTTACCTTTTTGTAGATGATCGAAGTAAGACAAACGCGAACTTTGAGAACCAAAACATTGATCCAAAACTCGTACTGACTGTTGAGAATAGACTCGATCATGGGAGAAATAAGCATAAGAGAGGCATAGAAAAAGCCATGCCAGTAGGGCTCTCCAGTGGTGTCGCTCATAAAACTAATGATATAGTCGAGAACGACTGGATTGACAAAAGTCATGCAACTTGCAACCACCTTGAGCATGGTGGTGAAAAAGAAACTCTTCCAGTAGACACGCAATATTACAGTAGCAATGTTGATGTTGGATTGCAACTTGTCCGCTTCGGGTTCCTCATATCCATTGGCTTGTTTTTGCAGTTTGTTGATTGTTTTGCTTGTCTGAATTTGGTCTAGTTTATGTTGAAAATTTGCTAAAACTTGTTTTGTGCAATTGGAACTGTCCAATCGAGGCATGTCTTGTTCAACCAGTGGTTTTTTATATCCCTTCCAGATGATCCTAGTGCACCACTGGAAGGTCAAACGTGACAAAAAGTTTGACACTGTAAAGGGGTTGATTTTCTATATACAATTTTCAACAAAAACAAATTTTTAAATATAAAAACTATATTAAATTAATAAATTAACGTTACCTTATCATTGTTGAAATGACTGAAACACGCAAGTAATAGAAGAAAAAATGACAACAAAGATGAGACGGTTCGACAAACAAAGATAACACTATCAAACTCTACATAAAAATAACCCTGTGGATAAATAGATATTTTAATGTTTATTCAAGTATAAGTTAAAAAATTAATGCAAAATCTAACTACAATACTTTGAGTTATTAATTTCAAATACATCAACATAAAATAATGTTTTATGTCCTATATCGCCGTTCACATTTTTCGTTTATATTAAATAAAAACTAGATTATTAAAAATTAAATTTAATAAAAACTTACCGTTCCAAAAGTACTTAGCAAAATTGTTCGATAATTGGCAGCGCTGTAAAGTGCAAACATGAGACAAAAAATAAAAATTGGCCCCGAAGAGTAAACACTGTGTCGTCTGTATAGCATATGCAAGAAGGTGAGGTAATTCTGTAAATAATAATTTGGATTATTATTCTCTAAATAATTTATGTTGAACTATAAAAATACTTACAAATGTAAAAAGTTTTACAATAGGATTTATCCACTGAATTGGATAAAACGGAACTGATTCCTCATCCGACTGCAAACCAAGGATATACTCAAAGAAAATGGTGACCAATTCAAAGCCAGCCAAAAGAGACAAAGTTGCCGAGATGAGCTGATTAGACCAAAGTATTAAAGTATTAATTGTTTGTGCTACAATTTATCTAATGTTGAAATCAATGTTGTTGTTTTGAGGTTTGTTAGTCTAAGTCTTTATTTGTAAAAAACTTTCCAGTGTTTCCAGTTTTAATTAATTGTTTTAATTAAAAGATTAGGTTTATTTATAAAGTAAAGAGACTAAATCTGGCACTGTCATTTTGGTTTTTTCTTAAATCTGATTAAATGGCTAAATAGTGTAGTCTAGTAAGGGTAAAATAGTATTTATATAGGGCTCAAAAGAAAAACCAATCCTATGTATTTACATAGGAGAATTTAAAAATATTTTTTAAAGCATTATCAAAGTGAGTGGTTTTTCAGAAAAATTTTTTAGGAGTTGCTTTTTCTAATTGTCCTAATTTATGCATTCAAACAGAATTGTTGTTGGAATTCTAGTCAAATCAAAATAATCAAATAGTATTTTAAAATAAAAAAAATAATTATGAATGGTTTAGGTTAGATTAGTTTAAAAATAATTTAACTTTCTGTTTATCCAATCAAATATTTGATTTTTATGCCAATCAATTGTAAACCATATGGATGTTTAAGGAAAACTCACAATACTGGAAGCGTTGATCAAAGTCCAGGGAAGTGCTCGCAACTTGGCGTTACTAGGTAACGCCGCTTGTCGGTACTTGTAGGTGTTGATAAACATCTCATGGCTCTTAAGTTTGGTCACGTGAAGTGCCGTGAGAAGAAGAAGCAAACCACAGGGTATCCAGAGTAGAACGGTTTCCTCAAAACACCACGTTAAATCGGGATTTTTGCTGGTTTCCCATGTTCGACTCTGGTTCTGTTGAATAATTAGGTAATATAAATAAAAAAGTTAATTTCACTTCTATACTCAAAGGTCCTTCTATACTCCCCAAAAGAAAAAACAGAGATTATTTAACATTATATTTAAACTATCTGGTTTATCACTCAATGTACCGACCTATAATAACCTATTGTGCCTCCGATAAGTTAACCCATAAGTAAGCAATTAGTCATAACTATTCCCACCCCTTTTCAATGTAAGAGTATTTAAGCATAGAACAGTGATAAACAGCACGGTAAGTTTTCACTTCAATCATTTGTCAAAGTGAAGTATCTGTCATTTCCTAACCCTCAGGCCAGAATTTGCATTTTAAACTTTTTGATAAAAAAACGCTAAAAGTGATTTTAAAAAATGAAATGCAAAAAAATAATAATAAAAATAATGATGATAATATATTAAGGTAAAAGCACTTACATATAGGAAGTGGAAAGAAGAAATGATAACCGTAGAATATATTAAAAAATAAAAGAATCACTTTCAATAAATATATAATAAAATTCCTTTCATATCAAACTGAAGTCAATAACTTGCAAATGCTAGCACAGTAATTCAATTGTTTTTAATCTGAATTTATGCTTTCAATACGGTCAATATTGTCATAAGTACATAAGTTGCTTTATTATTTTTAAAAATTGCTTTTATTACTGATAAACATCTCATATATATTTAATAAAATGAGTATAAAAATGAAAAAGTTATTGAAAGCAAAATTTGGTTGCCATGAGAACAAAAGTTATTAGCAGAAAATTCCATTGATTGCAATATGTTTAAAATTATTACCATTATTATTAATATTATTTTGCTCATCAATCAATAGTTTCAAAATCTATATCTAGTCTGAACTATAGAATTAAATAATATATTTGTAAACGTTTGTTAAATTTTTTAAAAAACCTATATATTTAGAAATTTAAACGTAGACTAATTGTTTGAGTTAACTGAAGTTCAATCAGACATTTAAAACTTGATTGTACAAAAACAGAAATATTTTTAAAAATAAAAGTTAACTTACCCAAAAACCAGAGCCACAGAGGAAATCCATAATTTTCTAAAATGTAATAAACGTAAAATCCGATGCACTCAAATGGAGATTTGAATCTGTTTTGTAATATTGATGAAATGTCTAACAATGTACTCAACAGGTAACTGCTTGAGATCTCAAGTGGGGGTTTGAGTGATAAGATCAAGGATTGTCTTCTTTAATTAGAAGCAGTAGTGGAGGTGATAGTGATATGATAGTGGATAAATAGATTATTAAAAGCAAAGAATTGATCCGTGGATAACTAATTGGCGCCTCGCAAAATCACTCGTCCCAATGGCGCCTTTTATATACAAACACACACTCAAAGTGAACTAATCGTTTGAAATACGATTATAACATCATAGGTCCATCCGTTTTCCATGTTTCTAAGATGTTAAGAGAAAGAGAGAAAAAAATCGATTTTGATGTAATCTCAGTTTACTGACGTTATCAAACCTCACAACTCACTAGCATTTCTTATGCTTTAGTGCAGATTAAGTAAAAAGTGCAAAATGGAGAGTGTGTGGGCGTTTTGGCGACATCGGACATCAACATTGGTGACTTTCGTAGTGCCCAACAGTGTAAACAGTAGGAACAACGGAGGACTCTGGTACTTGCTCAAAAGACGTCAAACTAAATCTCCCAGACAATGATTACTTTGCCAAGTGGCAAGAGATGTGACAAATATATAAACAGACAAACCCACATTAAAGCAAACACATTCACAAACACAAAAACACACACATGATATAAGCATCTCAGTAAAAAATGGTCAAGCAACTCGGATTGCACCAACAATATGTCAATTGTGAGAAGGCTCGGAAACTAACTTTTTTTGGTGATATCATGGTAGATGAATGAATGAATGAAAAGAAGAATAGTATGTCATTGAGAAGAAAAGGTCACGTGTGACCTTTGGGTAGGATAAGATTGCCAAGGCTAGTGTTATTCCAAATGTGACTGCTCGGTAAATAACCCAACTACCAAGATTATATATGATAACGAACGTGTTTGTTGAAGAACATTGGCAATCATATACTTTTTGGTTTAATGGATAAATTGTGATGCAACAACTTGAAATTGAATAGAACACTCTAAACTCAAGTGTTTAATTTAAAACAGTTTTACTGTTTTTTTGTGATAAAATAGCAGTAAAGTGTAAAATAAATTACCATTTTATCAATATATCTGTAAAGCTGTATCATGTTATATCTTTTTACCTGATTTGAGTTTAAAGGATAATGGGTGACAAAACTGCTGCAAATTAAGGTTTCAATTCTAAATTATTATATAAACGTTAAAATATTTGTTTACTAATAAATTTATACCATTATAAGCTTAATCATGTTATCAAATGTTCCAAAATGTTTAAAAGCAATATGGATTTATTTTTTTGTTAACAATAGATGGCGCAAAATATTTTTCAAAAAATTATTTTTTAATTTTATCAAATTTAAATTAAAATATAAAATTATTAAATATTTTTTTTGTAAGTTTTCTACTTTATAATAAACCAAACAAAACAATAAGTATTTACACAATGTCAAACTGTTTTCAATTAAAAATATAAAAATTCATAGATCATTATAAGATAATAATAATAATAAATTATAATCATAAATAGTTATTTGTAATTCAACTAATAATTGTATTCAATATTTGTGGTTATTATTAAATAAGATAAATTTACCCAATTTCTGTCATTTATAATTTTAATTGGAAAAATTATTGTATATATTGGTTTTTTTGTCACACCCTTATTTAGGGATCATAGAAAAAGCCAACCCTTTATATTTGCATAGAAAAAATTCTGGGAAGTTTCTTTGCTTTAAAGCATTATCAAAGTAAACTTTTTTTTGTTGGCTTTTCCTGCGATCCCTACCTTAATGTTTTAAATAACACAAATTTTAAAGACCATAAATTCATTTTTTTGTGTAATTATTTTTAAAAATACGTTTTGCATAATTTACGTTTCACATTTCAATAAAATCCAATGAGTATGTATGTGGGTGAGAGAGAGAGAGAGAGCGTGTATGTGAGTACTTGTTCCTAAAAGAAGCTAATGGTGTAAATTAGGCTTAACTGATCCTCACTCGAAAGTGCACTAATTCCCGTAAAAGTGAAGTGAAAGCAGAGGGCGTCAATCTGGTGTCGGTGATCATGGCAGAAGCATGTGAAAGTGAGGCTCGGAACGTGGCAAGAGGCTGTATAGCGGGACCGAGCAAGCCTTTGGGTCAGACGGCCAGCAGTGCTACCGTTCGGAGGCTACTCGTGTGGTATATAAAT
Source organism: Rhinocypha anisoptera (assembly GCA_011762765.2). Classification (NCBI taxonomy): domain Eukaryota; kingdom Metazoa; phylum Arthropoda; class Insecta; order Odonata; family Chlorocyphidae; genus Rhinocypha; species Rhinocypha anisoptera. The sequence continues at coordinate 12,901 of WURS02370215.1, forward strand.
CTTGCACAACTCGAGCCACGAGACCATTCCAAGCATCTCCGCCCCGGTTGATCTCATTCATCCAACTTCCATCCGGCGGACTTCATCTCCATTTGGCCACTTGCGTGTTTTCACCTAAGCTCATGTGCCAAACTTCTCGTGGTACATTTGAACATAACTAACTTTGGGGAATGAGTCTTTCTTGTTCAACCTTCTTTTGTTATCATCTCTTCATCACTATTAACACCATCATCGTTACCCATTCAACACCATTTACAAACTTGACTTAAATCACCTTGTGTCACTGGTGACTACCGAATGAACTTAGTTGATGCTTCATGGTCGTCATCGATTGTCAATCAACAACTTTTGTGCAACCTAATATGCCAACTCTAGTCACATATCATCAGAAAGTTTGAATACATATTATCACTAATCAACTTATTGGTAAGTAAAAAAAATTTTCAAAAAAAATTAAATTGGAAATAAATTTTAAAAATAATTTAAAATACTAAGTTCAAAGTTTTATAATTGTAATTTTCAATTTCCTAAGTTTGTACAATACTGCAGAAGCTACAGGTGCTTTGTGCATGTTTACTGCAATAGATTTAAATTTAAAAATTATAAAAATAGTGACAAATTATACGCATTATTAAATTATAAAATTAAAAATAATTTATTTTGCATTTTATCTACGCAAAATTTAATTACTTTATTGCACCTAAAATCAAGCGATACCATACAAACAAGTGATATTGGATTTTATTACGTTTTTATTCATTCTATATTTAGACAGCATATTTTCGTTTTTTATGAATAGATAAAAAGGTAATTAATCAAATCAGATTGAATAGGTAAACCCATAGAAAGACAATATTATATTGAATATATATTGAATATCAATGACGCAAAATAGCGTAACTAAGAGATTTGTTTGCATGTTTCTTTTTTGTTTGGCACAGCTCAACAGAGTCGTTCATGTTGCGCAACATTTCCCGTGCCGACCAAGGTTTGTTGAGCAAACCTAGCATCTGGTGTGATCGGTACTCGCAACAGTGACTCGACCTGACGCATTCGCGATGACGCATCAGTGCCGCAGACGATGTCGGGCCCGAGCAGCTCAGGCCCAAGCGGATGCTATTGCAGAGGCAGAGTATGAGTACGAAAAGCTTTGTCGCCGTCGACTCAAAGAGTGCGACTTGTGTGGCTTCAAGTCGCGCATCGTCTTCAGCGCGATCCACATGTCGTTCTATTTGCTTGCTTTTTTGAGCAACAATTTCCATTGGACTGTGATTGGCTTTCTCACCACCAACGTCTACATGCTGCCTGAAAGCGAGCTTAACAAATCCTACAATCATCATTTTGAGACCGATTATAGCGAGGAGGATTTCTTTCGTATTCGAGGTACTTATGCTAGGGCGTTTGACATGTCCAGCGAAATACCTTCTTTGGAGCCACCAGAACCGCCTAAAGAAAACACAACCATAGGTCCTGTGCTTGAAAAGCCATACACCACTCCATTTCCCATGCTCGAGGAAGAGCTAGAGGAATTTCAGTTTGGTTTAGTTACGTTGCCTTCAAACTACACCAGGGACAACATTGAAGACGAGATCGACATGTGGGCTATACTTCTTGATCGTGTCAGCAAGTTTAAACTTCTTGACTATTTTATCATCTTAGTCGGTGGTTCACTCTCGGTTATAACCATCCTGGGCAACGTTATGGTGATGATTGCTTTCAAGATAGATCGTAATTTGCAAACACCTTCAAATTACTTTCTTTTATCACTTGCGGTCGCGGACTTTTTGATAGGATGTATATCGATGCCCTTGTCCTTGATCTACATTGTGGCTCGTGGATGGCCTTTGGGCCCAGTGATTTGTGACATGTGGCTGGCTATTGATTATCTGAATTCAAACGCTTCAGTGTTGAATTTGCTGCTTATTTCGGGAGATCGCTATCTCTCGGTGACGCGTCCTCTTACCTATCGCGTCAAGCGTACCACTTGTAGAGCGGTCATTTTCATTGCAATGGCATGGATCATTTCGGCACTGCTCTGGCCTCCGTGGATTCTTGCTTGGCCTCACATTGAAGGTCGACGCACGGTACCGCGAAACCAGTGTTACATACCTTTTCTCGAGTCAAACATCTGGGTGACAACCATCACGGCTATCATTGCTTTCTGGTTACCCGTTTCGATCATGTGTTTTCTGTACTGGCGTATCTGGCGTGAAACTGAGAACCGCTATCGTGATTTCACCTCAATGGTGGTGATCTCGCCCAATCAACATCAAACTACAAGCGGTGAATCGCGGGCTCGTTCTGGCAAAACTAAATCAAACAAAAGTTGCACTGGCGAAGGTGGCAAGCCACGTCGTCCAACACATCTGCCCAGTTGTCCCCGAAGTGCAGTGCAACGCAACAAGGTGCGAATGTCAGTGAGTGCGGTGACTCGTAGCTCGGGAGGTGTCACCTTTCCGATTGAGTTGTCCGGCGCGGAACATCCGGCAGCAGCCGCCACTTTGTCGGGCAGTTCCGTGTCAAACCTCACTTGCATGTTGCATCAGCGCTATCCATGTGCCACTTGTCACCAGCCCCAGTCTCGTTCTTCGCCGCGCATTTTCTCCACTCACGACTACACTGATGAAATCCGACTGGAAGAGATTGCGCCACGAGTTGATGAAGCAGGCACAAGCCAAGCACAGGGGATCAATGCTGAGGAAGGCATCACCAGCACAAGCATGCCAGCCACTCCCATTGCTGCACCTCAAAAGTCAATGATCACTCGATTTTTGAATTTATTTGGCAGCAACCCTGGTAGCAAGCGAACCAGTCGCACCAACTCGGATGCAGATCAGTGTCCGGGGTGTGTCTATCAGCGCAAACTTCGTCGGCGTCGTCGATTGCAGCAGAAGCAAGCTCAAGCCAAAGCCGAGAGTGGTGATGCCAATGCTGAGGAAACAGCAAAGCCAAACGAATCACAGTCCGAGAACGTACCATCGATAGTGGAGCCAACGTCGACACCGCGTCAAGAGTCAACCGACGAGACACAGTCCGACGACTCGATCTACACCATCGTGATCAAACTGAAAGAAACCAACGAAGCTGGCGAGCCAAATGCAACCGTTCGCATGGTGTGCAACAACGCCACAACACCAGGTGGTAAGCCAACCAACACCACCAATGGTGCCAAAGTGTGCCCCGAGACCAACGGTGTGGAGCCAAGTGGATCGGTGACACGCCCAGTGCCACCACCCCCACCGCCACCGCAACGTCGTGCTACCTCAACTAGCATGAACGTGGCAGAGGTGTCTGACGAAGACGACGATGATCTGCTGGACAGTGACTTCGATGACGACCTCGACGATGGTGACCTGGACCAAGATGAACTTGACGAGGACGAGTCCGACGATGACTCGATCCAAATCAAGAACTGCTGCTCGCGTCGACGTAGCGGTGGAGCTCGTAATGGCAACGAGGTGGCCCCACCTGCCGTAGAGCAGCAAGCCATGCGAGTTCGAGCTACCATTCAGCCCAAGTCGGAGCGAAAGGCGGCCAAGACACTTTCCGCCATTCTTCTGGCTTTCATCGTTACCTGGACTCCCTACAACGTTCTCGGTAAGTCATCTTATAACACACACACAAGCGCAACTATAAATACAAAAACGCGCGAATTTTAATATCCGATCCGCAAATATTCATTTCAAAATTTTATACCATTAATTTTGATAAAATTGAATTAGAAAAATTGAAAAATTTAAATTGCGCGCCGTTTAGTCTAGACTATTTCTTATCATCTATAAGTATGCATCACAAAGAACAAACAGATAGACAAATGCGGATCTCTAATATAAACTTGAAATTAAATGCTTTAAACTTTTGCAAAGTCAAAATATATCGATATAGAGGTTATATCAAAATATGATTAAAAGTTTAGAACATCCATTACTTTAAATGTATTAAGCATATATATGAAATAATGGTTATGAAGATATGCGCGAAATGCAATTTATTCAAACTTTTCTGAAAAGAAATGCATTTATGTAAGCAATTTTAAAAGTTGATATGCAATATAAAGAATTGACGCGATTCTATGCTCATTTGAAGTAATAATAATATAATAATACGTATCATACGCAAATGTTGGCGTGCACAAATGGCGTTGCTTCAAATTAGATTTCCAAAACAAATTTAGCGTTTATCGCAAAACGGTGAATTGTAATTTGCACTTGAAAGAAAAGTGAAATGAAAAGGTAAGTCGCTTTCGCTTGGGCGATTATCGCTCCATTTGACGCGCGTAAACGTGATTCTAATATCCTTCGGTGCATCTTAGAAATGGAAAGAATGAAGTGATAGTGTGAGTAAGTAGGAGAGGGAGAGAGAGATGACAAACACCAAAAAGTTTAAAATTGGCAAAACAAACAGGTCTCAATTTGCATAATCTGGGAGACACACGCGCGAGTTTGGAAAAACAGAACAATATAAATGGAAAGAAAGCGAGAGAGAGAGAAAGAGAGAGAGAGAGAGAGAGAGAGAGAGAGAAATTGAGTGAATTTTGTATAAGTTACAAAGAAGCCAAAATGGTTTAAAAGGTGGTTTTGTGGTTTGTTTATTTGTTTGTCAACTCAAGTCTAAACATACAGAGGGAGAGAAAGATTTTAAAATGCATAACAATAATAAATAGGGATATAAAATTTAAATAAAAATTATAAAAAATTAAATTATGGCCAAAAGTAATTAAAAAATATTTTTATTTTGAGAAATAGTAATGTAAAAATAAAAAATAAAATAAAAATATTAAAAGAGTGGAATAAAAAATGAAGTAAAAAAGTTAAAACTTTTATGATATACATATATTTAAATATGATATTCAATGTACAAATTTAAACAATATTGAGCCAATAAGTGTTAAATTTATTACAATTTAAAATACAATTTTTTCAGTTTTAACATTATTTAATTTAATTATTTTTCTATAAGTGACCAAAGTGACCACACAAAAACAGACCAATAGTTAATTAAAATATAATTCTTTATTTAAAAATAAATAAAAGTAGTATAAAGAGAAAGAAAGAGAAGTGAAAAGATAGAATGTAAAAAGTTTTTTGGTGAAAATGATAAAAAAGAGACCCAAAAGATGTTTGTTTGTATGCGAGTTTGGCCTGGCCACACCACACAGTTGTTCCAACATAAACTCAAAGGCAACTCACATTCACATTCTCAGACGACTCGTTTTCACTCTTATTTGTCTAGTTATGCAAATATTTTTCTTATATCCAGATGTCTTCTTTTCTTCCCTATTTCCAGCCTCTGCGCGCTATTCAAATCAAATCTTGTTTGGCGCCTTTGGCATCTTTTTTTCTCTCCCCTTTATTCTCACTTACTCTTTGTTGTCACATTTTTATATTGTTTAGAATATATACACTGACAAAAGGGGAGTCAAAAATCTTACAAATCGGATAAAATGAGAACTCAATTCAAAATTCACTCACCGTACTCACTTATTGATTGAATTAACTAGGAAAATTAGATCAATCGACCACGCAACACATTGAGCCATTCTAACTAACCGTCTCTAATTCACTCACTTATTTTCTCTTAACTCTCTCTCTCTTTCTCTCTCTCTTTCTCCTACTTCTCTAATTCCTTATTTCACAATCATTCTCACGCACTTCTACACACTCAATTTAATACCGCATAAATTGTTAATTAAATTTCTATTTTCCCAAATGCAAATTGAAGTCGATAGACTTTTATTCAAAGTTTATAGTATTATAAAAGTGAGAAAGAGAAAAAAATTTTAAAATATTGTACATAAAGAATTTTGATTTAAAATTTAAGTTTTTGTACTGTGAGAGTTACGCTACTTCTACTTTCCTTAACCGATTCTAATCTATTGTTGTGATTCGAATTCGTTACCAATTCAAATCTAACTTTCACTGTTGCGATTCGAATCTTTAACCGATTCGGTATGAATTTTTTTTGAATAAATCTTCAAATTCTCCGTCAATTTGATTTTGAATTTGAACTTTTTGAATTCTAGCTCGATTTAATTTGGATTTTTTGCATAACCCTTCGAATTAACTCGAGTTTGACCTTGGCGACTCTTTCACCGTTTTCAAGAGGCAGATGGCTTTTTAGAGCTTTTGTAAAAAATTATTATTAATACATATAATGAAATGATATAAAATTGAGTGAACACTATTAACGCGTCACTTGGTGCCTATCAAATATATGAGGGCATCTTTCTTTTTCACTCATTCACTCACTCACTATTTATATACCATAACTACTATGGTGAAAGGTGGAAAATCTGATTATGATTAGATTACCTACAATTGCGAATCTTATTATAAGTCGTAGTGTACAAGAGTGTGAGTGGTGTTCCATTTCATAAATGTATATATAAACTCATCGAATCATGAGATTCATTATTAATAATTTATATATATATTTCCCCACACGCAGACACATTTATTAATTAAAAAAGATTAAATAGTTATATACGAGATAATGGGTTTTTTGGCAGGGGAGAAAGGGATCTAATAGAAATTCATCTAACTTCATACTCTAGTTTGGTTTAAAAAGTTTAACAAAATTTTTTTTATAAATAAGGAAGTATAAAGTTTAAGTGAGAGTAAAATAGAAAGAGGATAGAAGAAAGAAAGTAGACAAGTTGCAATTTAAAAGCTTTAGGAAAAACTGCAATGACCATTTTCTAAATTTTATTTTGGTCCCAAATGTGTTCTGTTCTTTACCCCCCACTCTCAATTTGTCTAGGTCGTTCACCGGTGTAGATAATTTAAGTGCACACTTTTTACAGTTGTTGATGTTGTCCTTCTTCTTGTCGTTGTTGTTGTTGTTGCTTTTTAGTTGCTTTTAAAATGAATGGAAAAAAAATTCTACGATTATCAGAAAGGGGATTGGTGTAAAATTTTTCTTGTAAGTGTAGAAGTTCTATGTGGTTTTCAATATAGAAGATTGAAATAGCTTCAAGTGGAAGCTGGAAGCTTAATTTATCTTATGCCTTGTTTGGCTCGTGATCAGCGTTGAGACGAGATCTGAGAGAGAGAGAGAGAGAGAGAGAGAGAGAGAACAAAGTTAGAAAATATATAAATATCATTTCCAAATTCAACTAAAACTCTACGTCTTGACTATAGTCCGATTGGATTTGGGCAAAAGAAAAACCTTTTTTTGGGCTTCAAAAAAGCCTTGTTGGTTGGGGTTTTTCTTACGTTGGCCATTTGGTACCATTACTAGAAATAGAGAGAGAGAGAGAGCGAGAGAGAGAGAGAGAGAGAGAGAAAGAGTGAGAGTAAGAATAAAATAAAGACACAAAACCTCACAAAACCCCTCTTAAATTCGTGCTCACTTGCGTGCTGCGTGATTGCTTTTATAAACACATACCCACACACACAAACAAAACCGAAAAGTAGAATGTGTATGTGTGTGTGTTTGTGCACTAAAATAAAGTGAGATGAGATGTAGAGAAAAATTAAATTATCAAAACAACAAAAAAAGATAGACATTACTGAATGGATAAAGAGGGGGGGGAAAGTGAGAGAGTGAGTGAGTAAAGAAAATGCTATGTTTGAGTGTAAATGTGAAAAAATAAAAGATGTGTGTTAATGTAAAAAAATAAATTTGATTTTAAAATATTTATATAATAATTTTGATGAAACAAGAATAGATAAAATGGAAAATTGATTTAACTTATATAAAGATAAACAAAATAGTGAAATTTCAGTTTTTTCTGTTTATCAATAAACTAATAAATTCTGAGGATAGTTTGAAAATAAAAAATTTATGGTTGGGAATCAAAAATCATTTTTAAAAATTCAACTTTTATATCAATATATTTATTAGAAAACTAACAAATTTAACAAAAAATAGATTTGAATTGGTTAAAAATTCAAATCACAGCAGCAAAAGTTAGATTTGAACCAGTTAAGCACAGTGGAAGTAACTAAATTTTTACTGTGCAAAATGACCAAGTGGCAAAACATGAAATTGTCTAACCATAGAATAGGGCATAGAAAACCACCAAATTTTGTATTTTCCATTAATATGACAGGAGAGAGATTTGCATATATTAAATAAAATTTTTAATCGTTCATTTTAAATAAAAGAGTTCGAATAAGAGAGAACTTAATTTATTTAATAGTTTTTAATTCTCTATCTTTCACTTGCATAAATTGAGCCAATCTGACCACACTCTCACCGTAACTCACTCACTGACATTCGGATTTGAATGATCCAATCCGGGAGAGGGTGTGAGTCTCAATGCACCAAAGCGCAATGGCCCGATGAGTTTAGCCGAGCACACGGTGGCTAGATTGGCCACGTGGGAGACGCGTCTTTCTCTCCCATCTCACTCACTCACTCTTTCGCTTTTCACTCTTTTTCTCTTTTTCTATCACTGGCATCTCTCCCAAGGCGTGATGGGCCCGCTGCGTCAAGTTACGACAAGCGCGACCGATGAATTCGATTAGAGCGGCTGGCGCGTCCCAATCGGATTGAGATGGAGACACGCGTGCCCAACTAGGCTATCGCGTCTCATAGTACCCTGCCACCCACTTCTACCTTCTCTCTCTCTCTCTCTCTCTCTCTCTCTCTCTCTCTCGATCTGCTTGACTGGCATTGCACACTTGCACATTCGCCTAATTAAATTCTCTAAACCAGATGCTTTTAGCGATTTGAACCTACTTTGGGTATAAAATTAAATTTTAATTAATTGAGTACACAAATGTGGTCTGGGTGTGTAAGAAGTGAGTAATGAGAAAAGAAAGGTTTTTCCGTTGACAGCATCGTTAACCTTCCCTTTAATTTTTCGTTGACTTATTGCAACTGTCTTACGGAGTTTTTGTTTCGCCACAAATAGATCTAGATCTACCACCAAAAAAATCTACTCATCATTTGGTTTGCCCAGGAGAGAAATGGAAAATTATTTGAACGAGTCATAAAAATTCAAAAACCATGTAATACTTGGAAGTGAATGTAAAATGAGAAAAGGATGCTTAGGTCTCAAGACTGAGCGCCAGGGTGCTCAATGGAGGAACATTAATAAATCAATGTGATGTGTATTCTCTGCGTCACAGATCTAGAGATCTCTCTCTTCCCAGAGACTCACCGAGCGGGGACTCACAAGTGGATCGCGTCAATTGTTCCACCATTCAGTGTGGTGGGATTCTACTTGCCGCGCAAACACGCGGGAGAGCACTCAGTGGGATTCTTAGCATTCTTCGGGGTGAAAAAGAAACCCAAAATTACCTCCTCGAGGTCCAAGCCAACTTTTTTTTGTGAGCTATCAATTATGGAGTTCAACGGCGGCGGCTTTGGCTGTGGCGGCATCCTCTTAACCATGTGAATGAGCCATTGACCTAGTGCGGTGAATGAGATAGAAAGTGAGTGGGTGAATGAGTGAAAGAGAAAGAGAGACTAGTGAATGGGACTTAGTGCCACTGAGTGAGTCGCTAGGGCCACTCGTCGCAGCCGTCCATTGCACTCGACAAGTGAGCCATTTCAATCAGAATTGATTTTAAAATTGATTTTGTCCATTACCCACCATTGGGGTGTGGGGTCGAATTGCAAGGTGTAAGGGGAACACTGGCACCAAATAGTAAACTGGTTTCGAGTGAAATGGATCAGAAAGTCTTGTTTGAGAGGGAGAGAGAGAGACTGAGATTGACTCGTGGCCAAGTGAACTGTCTCACCCACTCTCATCAACTTGCACTACAGTAGTCATGCTGATTGCTCTTCATCAGATGATTTTACTCTATTCCCGGTATCACTGTGTTTGTCAAGCAAATTCCCCTTCAGACCAGATGTTTAGAGAGAGAGAGAGAGAGAGAGAGAGAGAGAGAGAAAGAGAGAGAGGGAAGAACAACACTTCTACACGCATTGCTAGGGATTAAGTGGCCTAGCTACTTAAGCTGTGATGACCCATCACTGGCAATGGTGATGACTGTGAAACGGTCAGCTTGCGCTTGTTCTAGCTTAAGCTCAACGTGCTGCAAATTAAAACCCCAAATGACGAACAAGGCGACACGAGGTGAAGACAATTAGATGAGACAGTTTGAGCAGATGTACAAGTAGTCTAGAGATTAGGATGACTGGTTTGTGTGCCAGACATGGTTGGCAAGCGAAGAGAACGCCCAAGGGCCAGAGGAAGAGCGTGTACCAAGCGTGTTGCTTGATTAGCGACACTGCTCGCGGTGTGTTGAATAATACATTGCCTTGGTGCCTAGTGCTGCATCTTCTCTCTTTCCAACCTTTCCTCAAAACCACCGATACTTAACTCTTGCACACTATCTTCTTCTCTATCTCTCTCCTGACGACAAAGTCTAAATCGCCTGAGCCCGTCATTAATGTTTTAAATTATGACACATGTGCCTTGTGCGATGTGTGCACATTATGTTGCATCCATTACTGCCAGCTGTCAGGTTGAGCTAACTTGAGAGAACCACGATCAAATTTGGGTTGCTTCTCTCTCTCCTTGCCAATTCCTTCAATCTCTTCATTGTTCATGCAACACTTGCACAAATTATATTGCAAAATAATCGTTTAGCAAGTTTCTCAAGTCAAAATTAGTAGTATCACTTGCATTAAAGACATGTGTGTTGGGGGAGGGGAGAAACAAAGAGTTTTGAATGTGTCGGATGCCGGTTTGTTTGACAACCGGGGACCAGCGGAAAAAAGGGGTGGCAAATCTGGTTCGATTCGACAGAGACACTGTCATGGCCAATACTGTGCGAAGAAAGAACCAGAGCAACGTCATTTGTAGCAATCAGCAGTTTTGGGTTGTCGAATTAACAAAGATGAGAAAAGGAGAGAAAAAATAAATGAAACAAAATCAACAATAAAAAGATAGGACAATGGTAAAGAGAGAAAAATAAAGTGTAGACTGCAGTGGTTAGTGAAATAGAGAGAGATAGAGGGAAGGAAGGAGTAGGAAAAGAGAGAAAGAGAGGAAGGGAGAGAGAGGGAGAGAGAAAAGGAGGGAGAAAGGGAGAGAAAGAGGGAGAGATAGTTAGGGAAAGAGAGAGAGGAGAGAGAGAAAAGAGAGAGAGAGAGAGAGAAAAAAAAGAAAGAGAGAGAGAGAAAAAAAGAAAGAGAGAGAGAGAGAGAGAGAGAGAGAGAGATGGACCCAACTGGACAGTGCGTGCCCGTATCGGCAGAGCCTAGCTCATCCGGTCTAGTTGAAACTCAGCCGGTGCACGGATGTTTGACACAAACTTAGAGCTAAAACCGACGAGACACGCGTCTTCTTTGAACCCAATAGTCCTAATTCATTGTTGTCCCCCTCTCGTTTTTACCAGTCACTCACTCTCTCTCTCTCTCTTTCTCTCTCTCCCTCTCTTACTTACTCTCTCCCACTCTTCGATAGTAATCGATTATCGGCTTGTGAACAGAAGAACCACTAAAGCAGCGAGGCTTATCATTTTGTCCACTAACGAATCGCTTTCTCTACTACTTTTGCTTTGACACACACACACACAAACAGTACAATCCAGACTACTAATGTCAACCATTTGAATCAATCGAATGAGAAAAAATCAACCAAACAATGCTCAACGCAACTCAGAAGAAAAGGGGAAAAACTCTTTCTTACATCGTATATCGATTGGTATAATATGGTCTAATTCTCACGGCTATTAAAATCAGTAATTAGTCTACAGAAATTTGTGTTTACCTTGCATTATTTGCTCGAGACATTTCAATTTTATCCCATCTTTTTTATGGTTGAGCAATTTATTTAAAATCTATTTTTAAACTCAAATTTGGTCTTTCATTGATTATTAATCAATGAAAGATCTGTTTAGTCAGCTATTATTTGTTTGGCATTAAATTCAAAATATATACTAATATACGAATCAAACTTCCGGTACGTTTGATGAGATACTCGCCGGCAAAAAAATTTCCATAAATTTTCCACTTAAAAAATTAAAAACAATTTTTTGAAGTCTTATTCCAATTTTTTAAAGTTTTTTGTTTAATGGAAAATTTTCAAACAACAAAAGAATTGTAGAAGCTTGAATTTTTTTCAAGCAACAACAACAACAACATCAAAACGCTAAAGCAAAAGAGAACATATAAGGTAGAGAAGAGAAAAAAGTGGGCTGTGTCGAAATCAAAACGTAAGTACGCTTTTGATTTGTCTAAACGCGAGTTTTGGTTTTGTCAAGCGCGAGATTAAGTTATTTGTGGCTCATGGTCCCTTTCTTTGGATTCACAATGGCAAATTGAGAGAGAAAATAGAAGTGTCAACGATAGGGAGGATGGGATAGGGAGTGAGTGAGAGAGAGAAATAGAGAGAGAGAGAGAGAGAGAGAGAGAAAGAGAAAGAGATAGTAAAGGATCAACAAAAAGACAACCGAAAACAAAACAAAACTTGAAAGCAAATATTGACCGAGCCATCAGAGAGAGGATTGCATCAAAAGAGAGAGAAAAAGAGAGAGAGAAAGAAAGCGAGAGAGAGAAAGGAAGAGAGAGAGAGAGAGAAAGAGGGAGAAAGAAAGAGAGAGAAAAAAAGAAAGAGAGAGAGAGAGGCACAAGGGTCGAATGGAGCGTGTGGTCCAAGCACACTATCCAAACAGTGACCAGGCTTGCTTGTCAACAATGTGACCCTGGCGCGTGTCGGTCTTAAGTTGCCCTCTCTCTCTTTTCTCTCTCTCTTTCTCTCTCTCTCTCTCTTTCTCTCTCTCTCTCTCTTTCTCTTGTTTTTATCCACTCACTTGGTTACCAATGTTGCTCATACACTTTCAAAAGTGGATAGAGACTCACTCGTGGACCACTCAATATGAGCAGTATCTCTCTCTCTCTCTCTCTCTCTCTTTCATCAAAACACAACTTGAGTACTTTACTTTGATTTATTTTTTGAAAATTTTAAGAATAACAAAACTAATTATAATTATAAGGCCGGAGCTAAAGCTCTGTTTGTATTTTGTAAAAAAAGGCGGCAGAGTCCTCGAGGTCAAATTCGAGTTAATTCGAAGGATTATGTAAAAAAATTCAAATTAAATTGAGCGAGAATTGGAATAGTTCAAATTCCGAATTAAATTGACCGAAAATTCAATGATTTATACACAAAATTCTAGCCAATACGGAATAAAATTTGAATTATAACACAGAAAGTTAGATTTGAATCAGTTAAGGATTCAAATCACAACAGTGAAAATTAGATTCGAATTGGTAAAAAAATTCGAATCGCAACCACAAAAGTTGAATTCAAATCGGTTAAGTACAGTGGAAGTAGGGTAACTTTTACAGTACATCCAAAAATTGTAGATAACAAAAAATGCCAGAACAATGAACATAGATCATAGAAACTCACAACTATATTTTTCATTAATATATAGGAGAAGATAATCTTCTGTTGATTTGATGCAGCTATGATGCTAAGATAAAATTAAATATTTCAAAATTTGGTTTATTATAAATATATAATTTAATCTTCAAAATCAAGTGAAGAGTCCTTAGAAGTTTAAAATATTTAATAATAATATTAATATTGTAATTACTTAATAAATCTTTTCTTCTTCTTCTTCTGAATCTGTCATTATTTAAAATTTTCATTTTTTGCTTATTTGGGTTTACGATGTTGTTCAAAAGTGGATAACCTCACTCAATGGGCAATCTTTTTTCAAGAGACACTCTATCCGGTGAGTGGGCGCTAAGAAGAAAAATTCTTAAACAAAGAATGAGAGTGAAAAAAAGAGGAGAAGTATGCAAAGAAAATTGCCAATTAACGACAATGAGTAGGGCTTTTTAATTAAAAACTTGATTTGAGTGAGAGAGAAGTAGTGTGAGAGTGATGGAGAAAAAGAGAGAAAGAGTAAGAGAGAGAGAGTGAAAGAAAGTGAGAGAGTGAGTTAAAGAAAATAAGAGAGTGAAAGAGAATAAGAGAGTGAATGAGAGAGAGAAAAAAGAAAAAGAAAGAGAATGAGAGAAAGAGATAGTGAAAGAAAGAAAGTGAGAGATAAAGAGCGAGAAAAAGAGTGAGAAAGAGAAAAAGAATGAGATAGAGAAAGAAAGGGAGAGAGAGAGAGTGAGAAAAAAAGAGAGAAGAAATAAAATGAAGAGAAAGAGAGAGTGAGAGTGAGAGTGAGAGGGTGAGTTTACTATGTGATTCACTAGAGCGATCACTTGTGTTGATAGAGGCAATTTAGAGTGGCTCCAAAGAAGAAGTGGAATGAAAGGATAAACACTCGAAATGCTTGAATCTTGATGGCAGGTTGACGAACCGAGAATGAGTTAATCGTAATTCTGTAAATGAGGGAGAGAGAGTGAGAGAGAAAGGGAAAGAGAGTAAGAGAGGGTGTGAGAGAAAAAATGAGAGAAATTTTAAATTGCATTCCACACACACCATTCGACGCAAACCACAAAGAGTTAACGTGTGTGTCAAAATGATAAATGTTAAACACTGTGATGTATATTGTTTTTTATATATTGTATTTTTTTATATTTTGGGTTTGGAAAAAAATTGATGAATCCATTAGTGTGCAACGATGTGCGGACTTTTTTGGGGGGTGGAGGTATCGAGTATCATTAAATCTATTATTTCACCGGTTCAAAGTAAAATTACATTTCTTTCTCCTCTAAATGTGTCGGGTCCAAATAAGTTACTTCAATTATCAGCGATATCAAACGGATGTTTTTAAGTTTAATTAAAACTATAACTAACACACGATATTATTTTTGCAAAATTCGCTCTCCATTTGTTCCCATAGTAATAATATAATTGAATAGACCCTAAGAAACAATAACTGACTATCGAAAAATTTCTGTGATTTCTACTTTTAGAGATATGGAGCATCTGATAAACCTGATTTTTGCCCGATTTCTCGTCACTTAGTTATCGGATTATTATATATAAATCTACATTCAAAAATTATTTTAAACCCTACAATATGCTATACAAATTGGTGATTACAAACTGATCTTATCAGATTAACATCAAATTAAGTGGTTATTTGACATTACTTTTTAATTTAAAATTAAATATTATTTTTAATAAGGGGACATATACATATATTGATATCAAAAATAGGGGGGTGTAGGGGTACAAAGAAAATTATGGTTTGCTCTCATTAGGGGGAAGGGGGTTTCCAATAAATATCGAGAGTACATTTTTAACAATTAAAAAAAGTTTATGACAGCTAACAAACAGAAACTCAATGGGTAAGAGTGCTATTAAAAAGTAGAAATTTGTTTCTAAAGTTCTAAGACTCAATTTTCATCTTTTACTTCTAAGTTTGATTATTCTAGTTTGAGTAGTTTTCGAGATATTGTAACTCATATGGACATAACTTGAAATTTACTTTTCAAGTAGATGTGTTATTTTAAACAAAGTTATTCAAGAATTCTTTAGTTTCAAGCCAATAGTAAAACCTTCTTAGTGATAACATATCAAAAAATTTCTGTACTCGAACCTGAGTAATACCTAGTAGTTAAAAAATTGAAAAATTTGTTAATGAGATAAACGTGTGTAGCAAGTTTCATCAAAATCTGAGAACTAAGAAAGTTAGGCATCCGATTTCGATTAAGAGACTGGTCATAAACCGAATTTCCAAAAATATTGTTTGGTCTCGATATATTCTGGGGGAGGGGGTAGGGTTAAGTTAAGTAATCACAAATTGCTCACAAATGGGGGGTAGGGGTCAACAAATTATTTTTTGATATCGATATATGTACATGTCCCCTAATAAGAAAACAATAAATAAATTTAATATTCCACTGATAGCCAAAGAGTGTCTCAATCACTTGATGAATCCATTAGTGTGCAACGATGTTCGGATTTTTTCAAAATTTTTCAGGATTTTTTTTCAGGAAGAGCGGGTAGAGTAGTATTAAATCTATTATTTCACCGGTTGTATAAGTTAAATTACACTTTCTTCCCCCAAAATGTGTCGCGTCAAACTAAGTTACTTCAATTATCGGGTGTATAAAACGAAAGTTTTTAAGTTTAATTAAAGCTATAGTAGCTAATAAAACTTGCACAATCTTATTGATCGGGATGATTAATTGATAGAACGCCGGCTCGACATTTGATAAAGACTTTTGAATTGAGTTTTGGTGTAATAAAAACAAAAAGAAAAGAAAGAAGAAGAAAAAGTGAAGAGAAAAAACAGACGAAAGAAGTTGGTGAAGCGATATTTTTTTCTAATTAAAATCATCCAACGACTTGCCGGTAGCGATGGCAGTTTGTGCGTGGGAAGGGAAAGGGAAACTCGAGAATCAGTGAAGCGATTGGGGTGAGCGTGTGTGGCCAGTCGGGTGAGCAATTCAAGCCCAACATTAACTGGATTCCAATTAACCAGAGTCGGGCACACCATGGCTCGATGCAGTCCATTGGGCAAGTGTCAATGCAAACAGTGGCCCCCAATTGGCTTCACACTGATACGCTGCGAGAGAAAGGGAGAGAGAGGAGATAGAGGAAGAGAGAGAGAGTGAAAGAGAGAAAGAGAGAGAGAGACAAAAGAGAGAGAGAGTGAGTGACAGAAAGAGAGGGAGAGTGACAAGTAAGAAAGAGAGAGAGAGAGAGTAAGAGAGAGTGAAATAGAAAGAGTGAGAGAGAAAAATAGTGAGATGGAGAAAGAGAGAAAGAGAGAGAGAAAAGAGAGAGTGAGAGAAAGAGAGAGTGAGAGAAAGAGAGAGAGTGAGAGAAAGAGAGAGTGAGAGAAACAAGAGAGAGAGACAGAGAGGGAGAGACAGAAAAACAGATAGAGAGAGAGAGACAAAGAGAGAGTGAGAGAGGGACAGAGAGAAGGAGAGAGAGAGAGAGTGAAAGAGAGAGAGAGAGAAACAGAGAGAGAGAGAGACAGAGAGACCGAGAGAGAGAGAGAAAGAGAGAGAGAGAGAGTGAGTGAAAGTGAGAGTGTGAGAGAGAAAGAAATCCCACGCGTCAACCATCGAGAGCTCATGTCACCATCTCGGGTCCTAAGTGCTGTGCTTTAATTGTTTTCTTAATACTCCACCGGTCCCTTGCAATCTTTCCACCACCACCACCATTTACGCGGCCATATTCTTTTTTACGTTCTCTCTCTCTATCTCTCTCTCTCTCAGTCTCTTTCTCGCATTCTCTCTCTCTCTCTCTCTCTCTCTCTCTCTCTATCACCGTGACGCCTGGACTTTTTCACTCACTTAATCACATTAAAACATTCAACGGTTTACTTAATGATTGTGTTTTAGTGTGTAAGTATGCGTGGGTATATCTATTATATTTGATGATGATTATATATATATAGGTATAAATATATCTATATGGATATATAATATAATATGCTATGATATATTTCATCATGATATTGAATTATTAAATTTTATTATTATTACTTTACTATTATTATTAAATGAGGATCCAAAAGATCCTAAAGATCCAGTGCAGGAAAGTGACGTAATGTGTGTTGAATGAACACACACACTATTGTTAATAGGATATAATAGAGAGGGGACAAAAAATGTGTTGATAAGTACTTGAAGATTTTACCATTCAGAGTGTGAGATCACGAGATAGAAATAGATCTTCAAGACATCTATATCAATTAAATACTCTGCGTGTTATTTTTGGCTTGTCATTGCACTTTTTCGAGTTGGTGAGATCATATGGCAAAGTGTTTTGAGAAGTGAATGAGTGAATGAGAGTGTGAAAGAAAGCACAAAAAAATATTCCCCGGGAGCAATGTTTTGACATTGTCTGCTTTGCTAGCTAACTAATCTGCCAAACGCGTGAGGTGACATGTGTCAAGTTGGGGACAAATTGGGGACATCTCTGTCCTCTTTGCAAAAACTATCATCACTATCTGCCTCATCATCAGAATTAACATTTATTTATTTATATTTTTTCGTACATGTTATATTTATATATATAATATGATAAATAAAAAAAATTGTTTTAAAAATCCATAAAAAAGATTTTTTATTTTTAAAGTTTAAAATTGTTCTCTTAAAAAAATGACAAAGAAAAAACAAAAAAAATAAATTCTAACAAGTTAACATGTAAAAAGGAGACATTTGCGGTAAATGTTGAAATACGAGGTTTATCAAAAGTCTTTCATGTTTGCACAATGAATTATTATTTGTTTAAATGTTGATTATGCTATCATATTATGATTGACGGCAATGAAAGACAAAAATACTAATTGACGTAAACTTCAAAATCTCTCTCATACCTCATTTCGTTTTTCTAAATGTCTGTTCCAAAATACCACTGTGACGCAAATGCAATTATCCAAAAACCCAGAAAAAGAAAAAAAACAAAACAAAAAATTCTCCATACATTTAATTAGTGTTTATTTTTGTCTAATTAAAAAAATAATAATTACCATTTGTGATAATTGATACATCAATGCTAAAAAGTCGTAAGTTTTAAATTTGGTGAACTATGAAATAATTTAATTTATAAAAAAAACTCAAATTGATTTAAAGTGTTATGCAAAAAAATTAAATAAATTTTAACGAGAATTAGAAAAGTTTGAATTCCGAATCAAATTGACGGGGAATTGGAAGATATATCTACAAAATTTGAACCTAATCGAAATAAAATTTGATTTATAAGACTTAAAAAGTTAGAATCAAATCGGTTAAGAATTTGAATCACAACAGTGAACGTTAGATTCGAATTGGTTAAACACAAATCCGTTAGGCACTGTGGAAGTAGCGTAACTCTCTCAGTACAAAAACGTGGGTGGCAGAATACCAAAAAATGACAGAACATTCCACATAGAAAACCACAACCATATTATTCATTAATATATAAGAGATTGTTGCATTTAACCACTAAAATTAAGTTTAAACCAAAAAATTCAAAAGACAAAATTGCAAAAATTATTTAGGACTTTGAAAAAAAACAAACCCAAAATATCCAATTTTAGTGTAATTCGTAATCTTATAATTGAATTATGATGGGATTTAAAACAAATTCCATCTGCTTTGAGATTGTAATCCACAGACAGACTAATTTGTTCCCAGTGTGAGAAAAAAAAATTTAAAAAAAACAACAAAAGAGGGTTGTTTTGACAAGTTGGCTCAAAACTGACTTGCGAGATTCCCGTGGGGAGAAGAAAACCAAAAGTGAGCAGTGTGTGTGTGTGTTAATTGAACTACAAGAATTTTGGAATTTCTACTCATTTTCTCGGACTTTTCGGGAGTGGCACCCCCCAGTGATTTAGTTAGTTAACGCCGACCAAACATTGATTGCAACACTAACACCAAACACAAGTTAGTGAGAATTAAAACTCAAGAAAAAAAGAGAAAGAGAGAGAGAGTGAGAGAGAATCTCAAACAAAGATAGCGAACACACGACGGAAACTAATCCAAAAGTTAGTGGACACAGCTGTCCGAATGTTTTTGTGGTTTTACTCTGACGCAATCAGGGTATTCTAGAGAAACCTACAAAAAACTTGCCACCACACATAAATTTCAACATTTTTTTCCTTAAAACATGTCGCCAAGTCTTCTTTTTCATTTCTCTTCAACATCTTTTTTGTTACCTATTCTTTTCTTTTATAAATATATATTAAACAAAATATAAATTAATTTTTTTTGTATAAATAAACTAATAATAATAATAATAATGATAATAGGTAACAATGCAAAGAAAATTTAAAATTCAAATTAAAACCAGCCAAGCAAGTGGAAACACTGCTTTGGAATGTAAGAGCTCGCTTTGTTCGTCTTTGTCTTCTTCTTCTTCTTCTTTAACCAAAAGTTCATGAGGTGCAGGGGAAAGTTGATATGAGGAACAAGTGAGAGAATGAAATAGGGGAAAAATGAGGACAAAGTGCGCGGAATAGCAAAGTCGTTTAAAGTTTGTCACAACTGGATGAAAACTTAGAATTTTAATTAACTCATCAATTCGATTTTGTCCAAACACATTCGCCTTATTGAGTCGGTTGGAGATGTCTTGTTTGGCCAATGTTAGTAGAAAGGGGAGACTGAGAAAAAAGAAAAAAATAGGAAGAAATGAAAAGAGAGAGAGAAAAGCATTGGCGTTTGTCGAAAATCTCAAAATGCACTTCATTCAAATGTTTATAATGAAACGCAGGAAAGCTATCGTATAGGGGAATATTTTCTACACAAACACACACACACACTCTCTCTCATTCTCTATTTCACATTATTTTTTCTCTCTTTCTCTTTCCCCCTCTCTCTCTCTCTCTCTCTCACTCTCTTTCTCACTCGTTTTCTCTCTTTCTTTTTTCTTTCTTTCTCTCACTCTCTCCCACTTTATTTCTCTCTCTCTCTTTCAATGTCTCTCTTTCTGTCTCTCTCACTGTTTCTTTTTTTCTCTCTTTTTCTCATTCTCTCTAACTCTCTTTCACTCTTTTTCTCTCTCATTCTCTCTCTCTTTCACTCTTTCTCTCCCATTCTCTCTCACTCTATTTCTCTTTTATTCTATCTTTTTTATTTTCCATTTCTTTCTCTTTTTTATCTCTCTCATTCTTTTTCTCTCTTTCTCTTCTGCTTCTCTCTCTCTGTCTCTGTCTCTCTTTTACTCTTTATTTCTCATTCTCTCTCACTCTAGTTCTCTTTTTTTCTCTCTCATTCTATTTTTTCCTTTCTCGATTTCTTTCTTTCTCTCTCTCTCTCTCTTCGGTTTCTCTTTCTCTGTTTCTCTCTCTCTCTTTCACTCTTCCCCCATTCTCTCCCCCATTTGGCAAGATTGAACTTATAACGAGATTGAAGTTTGAAGTGCCGATTGGCATCAATTTATGCCCCCGCGCGTGTGAAGTGTGTTTGATTGTACGGCACAACGTTGATCGACCACCATTGTGTGCAATGGATACATCTGTCAGTGTCGATCGTGAGATGGAGATGGAAATGGAAATATATAAAATTTAAATAATTGCCCTCCATACACACACGAGTTATGGCAGGGTGAATTGGGTGCCAGTTGGGACCAACTGGACCACGCGTGCTATTGCCTCAATGCCATTGACACTTGCCTACTCAAAGGGTGATGGCGATGGGTGACAGAAATAGTGAAAAGGAGAAAGAGAGAAAAAGCAAATGGAGGAGAGAGCAAGGAGAGAGAGAGAGCAAAAGAGAGTGATTGAAAGAGAGAAAGAGAGAGAGAGCAAGGAGAGAGAGCAAAGGAGAGAAAGCAAAGGAGAGAGATTGAAAGAGATAGAGCAAGGAAAGAGCAAAAGAGAGAGATTGAAAGAAAGTGAGAGCAAGGAAAGAAAGCAAAGGAGAAAGATTGAAAGAGAGAAAGAGAGAACAAGGAAAGAGAGAAAAGGAGAGAGATTGAAAAAGAGAGAGAGAGCAAAAGGAAGAGATTGAAAGAGAGAGAGCAAGGAAAGAAAGCAAAGGAGAGAGATTGAAAGAGAGAGAATGTGAAAGTAAAAAAGAGAGATAAAGGAAAAAGAGAGAGAAAGTGAAAACGAGAAAGAGAAAGAGAGAGAGGGAAAGAGAGAAGGAGAGAGAAAAGGAAAAGGAAAAAAGAAAAAGATAGAGAGAGAAAGAAAGCAGAGAGAAAGAGAGCAAAGAGAGAGCGAGAGAGAACAAAGGAGAGAGATTGAAAGAGAGGGAGAATTTGAAAGTAAAAAAAGAGACTGAAAGGAAAAAGAAAAACAAGAGAGAGAGAGAGAGTAGAAAAGAGATAGAAGGAGATAGAGAATAAACTTTAACGATTTGATTTAAGTTTTTTGTGTCATAATTTGTTTTTTGAACCAATTCAATTTTAATTTTAATTTTTGTAAATTTGAGTTAAATACTAACAATTTTTTCTAAAAGGCAGATGGAGTTTCAGCACGGTCTTTTTTTAAAAAATTGAAAATGGGACAAAAATAAAGTTGACTAGTTCCCACAGGGCTCCAAAGACACTTTGTGTTCATATGAAAAGAATAAAGAGAAAGAGAGGGAGAAAAATGAAAAGCAGTAAAAGAAAGAGATGGGGAGAGGGGAGTCAAACGACAATTTAATGAGACTAAATTGGCAATAACACGCTATTCAATTGAATCAATTCTATACGTGTGATACCGTTTTGTTAGGTGTCTACCAGGGAGACATTTTTCTCTCCTCTCTCTTTCACTCTTTTTCTCACCCTCTTCCCTTTCTCTCTATCACTCCTTCATTCTTTCACTTTTTTTTCTTTTTTCTCTTTTTTGTACTCCCTTTCTTCTTCTTCTTCTTTCATTCTTTTTCTTTTATTCACGCTTATTTACTGCATTTTTATAACCCTCTCTCAATATTTATTTTCAATCTTTCACTAACTCTCTCTTTCTCTCTTTTTTACTCACTCTCATTCTCCCTTTTCTCCTCTCTCTCCTCCTTCTCCCTTTCTTTTTTACTTTAAATTGTCTACTTATTTTCTCTCGCATATTTACTTATTTATATTTTCACTCTCTCTATCTTTCACAATTTTTTCATTTACTTTCGATATTTAATTTTAATTTATTACTTATATTCTCTTTCACTTTCTTTCCTTCAATCTTTTACTTATTTTCTCTAACATATTGACTTATTTTCATTTTCTCTTTCTTTATCTCTCTTATTTTCTACTTTTCTCACTTTTATTTTTTTTCTTTTTTCACCTTATTTACTCTCTCTTCAAGAATTTTTCTCACACATTTTTTTAAATTTCACTTTCACTTCATTTTTAGTCACTCTTTCACTTTGGTCCACTTTGATTTACTCATTTATTCTATGCCCCTTTTACTTTCTTTATCTCTCTCTCTCTCTTTCCCTCTTTCTTTCTCTCTTTTTCTGTTTCTCTCTCTCTCTTTCTCTATTTCTCTCTCTCCGTAGTGATCCTTTTGGTAAAATGAACCACCCGAGAAACTAATCGGCATGCCGACTGAAGGCCAATACTCGCGCTATATGCATCTCACAGTCTTTTTTGTGTGTTGTTAATAGTCACTAACCTATTGTGTATTGTGTTATATTCTCAATATAATATATCTTTCTCGCCACTTTTTCATTATCATCCCCCTCTCGTTTTAATTTCTCCAATTTTCTTTCCCCTCTTTGGTTCATTCTTTGTTATTCAATCTCTCTCTCTCTCTCTCTCTCTCTCTCTCTTTCTCTCTATTATGCGTTTTTTTGTCTTCGGCAAACTATCTTTAAATTTAAACCAGTGGCATCTCTATGTCATCGTCTAAGAACTAATGGCACGCATATGGCAGTTTGAAAAAGTTCACTCTCATTTTCTCTCTCTCTCTCTCTTTCTCTCTCTCTCTCTCTTTTGTTCTTGATGTGCGTGTGTCTCTGCACCCGCCTCACAACGAAGCCAGATGGTTAATTACACCAAATGGTGATCAAATATAATTTTTTTTCTGTTTAAAATTAGTACCATTGGCACACGCATACACACACACACACACACACTTACCAGACCAGACCTTAACATTGGTGTAGGGCAATTAAATGCAGACTCTCTCAAACAACTTGAAATAACCATTTAGGAATTTATATTCAACAAAAAATGAACAATTCAGAAAGGAACTAAACGAGAAAAAAACAAAAATCCCATTTTAAATATGGATATATATATCCTTTGTATTTACATTAGAAAATTTGGAAAGATTTTTTTTCTAACGTGCATTATCAAAGTGAGTGGTTTTCCAAAAACTTGCTTAAGATTAATTTTTTTTGAAAGCCCTACTTTAGTTTTATCATTTTTGCTAATTAGCGTTTAGAGTGTAAATTTTTCCAGCATTTTGGTTTGGGAACTTTCTCATAAACAGATTTGTGTTACTGATCATAAAAGTAACCGCAACATTAAAGTTCTCAAGCAAAATATAGCTCAATTAAAATAATTAGTTCGATAATTTAGAGTATTACATAGAATGAAAAACGTTCAAGTTGAACTTTAAAAACAATTTTGATTGGTTGGTTGATCGTTTAACCCGTTTTAATTGTTGGTATCAAGTGGAATTTTAATAGATTACTTTTGAACAGAGTGAACTTTTGACAAGCTGTGGCTCCGACTGACCACTACCGAAGTGTGTGTGTGTGTGAGTGTGAAACCATCATCATCATTGGTCTTTGGGTTAGTGGTCGTACTCGAATGCGCGTCAGATGTCACCAAGAATGAGTGTGAGAGTGTGAGAGTATGTGGGGGGTAAAATAGCAAAATGGCACCGAATGATCGAGCCGAGGATCGGTGCTCATGCCACCGACCGGCTGTGCCACCGACAGACTGCGACTGTGATTAATTCTTGGTCTAATTAAATCTATTGCCAAGTGTAGTACTTTGTGTGTGTGTGTTTGTGTACGGATTCAAACTCTTACTACTGTGTCACTGAGTGTACCGATCAAATTGGGCGGAGGAGAGAAAGTAAGAACAAGTATAAAGTAAGAGTGTGAGAGATAGATAACACAAAGTGTGAGAGAGAAATAGATAGCAAAAATGAGAAAATAAAGATAGAAAAAGATAGCAAATTAATAAAAAAATTAATGTGTTAGTGAGCAAAGGTAAGTGAGATAAAATGAGAAAATCTCCTATATATTAATGAATAATATAGTTGTGATTTTCTATGTTTAATGTTCAATGTTCAATGTTCTGTCATTTTTGGTATTTTGTCACCCACGTTTTTGAACTATAAGAGTTACGCTACTTTCACTGTGCTTAACCAATTTGAATCCATTGTTGTGATTCGAATCTAATTTTCTGTGTTCTGATTCGAATTTTATTCCTATTTGGTTCGAATTTTGTGCATAAATTTTCAAATGCTCCGTTAATTTGATTTGGATTTCGAACTTCCGATTCTCTTGTAAAAATATATAATTGTCGAGACCGAGCGAAGCGAGGTCGAAGACTCTTACCCTAGGACGAAAAAACATTCATTTGTAAAGGTTGCAGC
>WURS02370216.1:0-17447 GCA_011762765.2 Rhinocypha anisoptera
TATTCTCTTGGCTCTTATCAAAATCCTTCTATTCTACAACTGAATTCCTTGAAGGTGCCAATCCTGTGATTAATTTTCAACTTGTGCCATTGTATGACGAAGACAATGCATTGTATTTTGCTTAATGTCAAATAAAAAATTATTATTATTATTATTATATAGGTTGTTCGGCACGAAAGGCTTAAATTTAAAAAACACAAACTGATAAATTGCTTTAGATGAATAATAGTTTTTATCCCATACACTTTCTGTGACTTACCAAACACAATAATACACTTTTTCTTGGAATTAGTTCATTATTTTAATTTTGAAAATTGACATAGCGTTTACAGGCCATGAACTGTAATGTTTTAATATCTAAAACAAGAAAATTCTATTTCATCATACCAGTGGCTTTTTCTTAGGCTTGTTGCTCATTCCATATCCTTGCATGGACTATGTTCCAGTATATCCAATATTTAATTTTTGAATGACTCCATAAGGCTGTGGTAGCCTATTGGGTGGAGTGTTTGGCTGCTGAACAGAGAACCTGGGCCCAAGCCCTGGTGACACCTCTGAACAACCCATGCTAAACCCAAGCTGAGTGATATTCTGGATACCAGATTTTCCTGGGAAGTGGCAGGTGGAATGGGGAAAGACCCTCCTATGTGAAATTTCATTGCCATTGGGCTTATTACTAGGTGAGCTCTGTCCTCATCTATCAAACCTTAGGGTTCAATACTTTTCTGCTGATGATGCCAATTTTATTATATCTGCAAAATATGCGCTGATGGTAATATGTATAAAACATAGGTACTTCCCCACCTCATATCCAGCATATCTTGGTCCACTACCAATGACAGTTGAAGTAATGTTTGTCTTTTCTACCTCGTGAAAGCTGGGAATGGAAATTTTTTTTAAATAAATAAAATTTAATCTAGAAAACCATGAGAATTTTACTTATCCTCTCAATATTACTACTTGCTTATAAAAAGCCATGAGAAGTTTCAGTTTTTAAGTGATATTTAAAACATATATATATATCTTTAATGTTACATAGTCTAAATTAAATTAAATGACTACTTATTGTTATACTTTCAGATCTATTGAAGGACCTGAATTCCATGAATAATCGTCTAGAAATAATACAGAAGTTGCTGGAAGAATTTTTGGAAACTAAAAGACATACCTTTCCTCGATTTTACTTCATATCAAATGATGATTTGCTTGAAATACTTGGTCATTCAAAAAATCCAGAGGCTATTCAGCCTCATTTGAAAAAATGTTTTGATAATATTCACAAATTGAAGGTAAGTAATGTAATTCAAATTAATAATAAATACATCACCAATTTCAAAAATAAATAAGAAAAATCCTGAAGTAAATCAGAAAAGATATTTTCTACACCTAAACTCCTTATCACTTTGCAAGAACATTCTTCATGAAAAGTTCAAGGGTAGGAGGCCATTAATGAATGAGAAGAGAGCTGAAAATAAAGGTTCAAAAGGCTTAGTAGTTTGAGAGATCAATTTCAAAGGTTGAAGGGTAAAGAAAATGGATGTGGACTGGAGGGATATTTGACTGATTATAGAACTATGTCTGTGTCACAGACATGTGTGTTCAGTTGTATTATCAAATAAACTCGATGGTTTCAGGCATAACTTGATTGAATTTTTCCATCATGAAATGAATTGAAAAACTTTGTAATTCCACATAAAAGGTTTATTGTATGACCTAGATTTTGTTGCATCGTGACATCATCAGGTGCCTGATGATGTCACGATGCAATGAAACCTAGGTCGTGCAATGAACCTTTTATGTGGAATTACAAAGTTTTTCAATTCATTTCATGTATTATCAAATGATATTTTGGCATTACTCTGGAATCAGTTTTTACAATTCTAAAAGACTCAACTACTATAAAACCAATTTCGAATAGACTAGTATTGCTCAAATAATAAATATCAAAATATGAATATGAATATGATAAAGATACCAACATTAATATACAGTACTAATCAAAGTAAAATATATTTATCCCCTCATCCAGCTTTCCACTGACCCTTTGGCTGCTGTTGGTATGTTTTCTGGGGAAGGTGAATATGTAGAGTTCCACAGTCCAGTCTTGATAAAAGGAGCTGTTGAAAATTGGTTGAATTATATTGGTAAGTTTATACTTACTGTACTGTACATTATAACTTCTTAAAGAGAAATCATTTCAGGTTAGTAAGAATTTAAGGCCAGTCTAGCTTGTATTCCAAAATGTGGCATTCTTCTTCTTTGGCACAAAATTCTTCATAACATTTCTAACTGCTGTAGAATAAGATAAAAATCTTTTGATTAGATATTAAACTCCAGGTTTTTGGATGTTGAATACAATTAGTTCACTCTAGCTAATATTAACTAATTGAACTTTGATATTGAACATGGCACTTTTACTTTTTTTGAAGTGAAAACTATATATTACCACTCTGATGGCATATAATATCATCCAATTCTTCATGAGTTCACTGAATGGTGTATTCTGAAATTTTTACTAAGGCATAGAATGAGAAGAGGTTTTATTCTACAAACTTTTAGGAGAAAATGCAAGGGGTTTTTGATTAATTATTCAATCCTGTAGATGTTTTATTTTCTGTAGATATTAATTGTTCTTTGTAGATATGAATTGTGTTTTATAATTATCTATGTGTTTTTCTTAAACATATAAGGGGCTTTTCGTATAATTATTTCTTATTAATTTTTGAACATGGGCCATATTCATGTCATTGCCACCCGGTTTGTAGCCGACTTGCAATGCGTACCCCTAAATAAATAAATAGGATTGTGATTTAGGTATCTTTTGATGCCATTTTAGATTTTAAAGTTTCAGATGAATATTGTTTCCTAGCAGTGCCCATTTGTAATATTTATCATAAATTCTGTAATCCCTAGTTGATTTAGATCAATATTATCATATTGGCTATCTTATCTTCAGAAAACTTGTTAGTTTTAATATACTGTGATTATCACATTGTTTGAGGTACTCGTGTATGCTTCTATATGATCAAAGAAATTGATTTGGATGATTCACTTGAATAATAGTCTTCTCTTTTTAGTATCTGCAATGAGAGACACATTGAAGCACCTGTTAAAATTGTGCTGTATTGCTCTACGAAAACAGTTGACAAAAAGAGAAAAGTGGGTCAATGAATGGCCGGGACAAGTAACTATCTGTGCAAGCCAGGTGTGTGAATCTCATAAGTAATTATTGTTAGAGATTTGAATCTATATATAAAGTATTTAGTTTTACATAGGTTTATAAACTATTTAGTAAAATCTGCTGATTTTCAATAGCTTATATGTATTGGAAATGGGTATAATTCAGAGTAAGGATTTTGGAGGAGCATGAAATAGTGTGAATGAAATGCTGGAGATTTTAATTTTTATTTAAATTAAATGATCCCCTTATATCAATTCTTAACATTCTAAAATTAGATTTGTTATAGTAATCCTGGACACTGATGACAGAATTTATATTTCATTAGTCAAGAATGCTCAGATCTATATGCATTATTATAATTTACAAAATGGCTGATGTTCTGGTAGTGTAAGGAGGTAAATTTACTTTTTAGCAGTGAAGTTTATTGCTCTTCTTTTTTCTCTAAAGTAGTTTCCCATGATCATATGGGATCACTTACTTTTCCCTCATAATTTACTGCTTTATGTCCTTGCTGACACCAACCATCAATAAAATTATCAGTATCCATGCCCTGAGGAGGATGTTTAACTTTCACCCTTTGGTCATCTTGTGAGTGTGCTGCTCACAAGACTAAAACTGCTGCTTTAGAATTATGGATCAGAAATTTATTATAGACCAAATGTGAAAGAATAAAAAAATGGGTTTGTAAGTAAGGCATTGTGGGCACCTAAACATGGGAGTCCCAGTGAGGTTATGGTATGGCAAATTGAGAAATGATACGATACACTTAATTGACTCTTTGTTTATTTACATCTTAATATACAATATACGCACGTAAAGAGAGGTAGGCATCAGAGTTCCGATGCCAAAGAAAGACTTTTACGGAATGGGGTGAGTCGCTCTGGGTGCAACTCAGAGACAGCTTCAAGGTGGTTCCTTGGCTCAGGGCTGCCGCCGTTGGGATGCTTGTTGATGAGCTTGTTGAGTGCAAGTGTTGAGTGAGAAGGTCACCTGGGTGCGTTAAGTGCTGGGGAAAGCGAGATGTCTTGCAGGGGTCTGGGCGTTACAGGCAACATTAAAATCTGACAGTTTTTCTTCTTGAAACAGATAGTTATACATTTTAAATGTCTTTAGGGAAAAAAACAGGTGAAATAAAGAGCCCAGGATGAACTGATTTTAATGTTGGTTGATATTGTAATTCAACTTGTATCAGTGTTATCACTTAACTCTGTTATTACCTCATATGCCCTTAATTGTAACACGTTTAACCTAATCACAAGGGGCACCAAGTTGAAACTAATATGTTATTCCCAGAAATGTCAGAGTTGTTATTAGGTATTTCCTTGCTTGTTTTACCTCTTTTTATCTGTTTTTTTCCATACAGGGATGTTATAACTTTTCTGCAAACAGCTTTAGTATTAGTCAACATTCCAGTGAAGTAGAAAAATTAACTCAGGTCTCAAATAATTACATCACTTAAGCAAATATTTAGTTATGTTACACTATATGAGATTGCATTTTGCAGATATAATTACTCTATTTTGTATTACTAATATTATTAATGTGAAATTATGACTTCATTTGTGTTCAATAGCATGTATATCAAACAATGTGATTCATTGAAGAACTATT
Source organism: Rhinocypha anisoptera (assembly GCA_011762765.2). Taxonomy (NCBI): domain Eukaryota; kingdom Metazoa; phylum Arthropoda; class Insecta; order Odonata; family Chlorocyphidae; genus Rhinocypha; species Rhinocypha anisoptera. The sequence continues at coordinate 4,793 of WURS02370216.1, forward strand.
TAAATTTTTGTCTGTAGGTACAATGGACAACTGATTGTACAAAAAGTCTTCAGATATGTAAGATTCAAGACACCAAGAAACCTCTAAAGAAACTTAGGAGAAAACAGGTAATTTTCTGTATTTATTGTGTTGAATTTGTCATCATATTTAGAATGAAACATTGGGGCCAGGTGATGGCAGTATTTTCCAAATGATCCAAATACCACAGTGCTGAATTTTTAACAGAAAATATTTCTTCCTTAGAACCAAATGTTGAGTAAGTTTTCTGAAGCAGTCCGAGGGAATTTGTCCAAGCTCCAGAGACTCAAGATTGTATCCCTTGTTACAATTGAAATCCATGCAAGGGATGTTATAGACAAACTTTATAAATCAGGTAAGTTAGCTGTTGGCTGTACACCATATGTGATTTGTGTTGTATAACCAAATTACAAGTGTTAATGGATCCCAGTAATATTAAGTTTGCAACATGTGAACATAATTTGATGGGTTTTTCTTATCACATGTCATTTTTTACAACTTTTGTTGATTTCTTTTAATAAACTGTTGTGGACTAAAAATGTATTGTGCTTGCTCACTATTACTCTGCAATATCCTGAAATAGACAACATTAACATTACTAACCCTTTAATGCCAAAAAGGTTTTTTTCTTAGACCATATTCATTTTTACCTATTTTGATATTAGTAATACTGACATTTAAAATACAAAATTTTAGATCCATTTGCTCAGTAGTGTTGGAGTAATCAGGGGGTGTTCCTATAGTCATTATTATTACTCAATCAACACCTTCATTTAAAACAAAATTAAAATCAATCCTTGAAACTAAAACATATTACAGCATTCATGAAATACTGGAGGATAAATTGTAGTATGTATGTATGTGTTGTATCTGTAATATGTGTGTGTTGTGTCTGTAATATATGTATGGTTTATATCTGTAATTTGTATGTTTCTATGTATGTATCATGATGATGTCTATGGTATGTTTATGGCTCTATGTATTTTAAATAAATTACTATTATTGTGTTGCCAATTGATATTTTTCAAGATTTTTTTCTTTTGATGTTATTAATATGGTTATGCTAAATATTTACAAAATAATAAGCCATTTATTTTGAAGTACTGAATAAAATGTACATATTAACCACACTTATAACAGATTATACTATATGAATTATTTGCACAATACCTGTAAAAGTGAGGTGCCATTCACTCAATAATTTGTTTTTGCTCAATGTTCTATTTAGACATGAACTTCTTTTGAAACATGTCCAATTGGGTCTCAATTTCAATATTATATTTTCAAACTTCCACAAAATTCAAATTTGGTGATTGATGAATGTTATTAATTACTTAAAAAATACTTGTTCTCTGAATGTGAACAGGTAGTAGTTTTGGCCCATACCATCTCCAATAGGGTCAACATTACATCAGATGTTCCATTGGGAAGTGTGATAGGACCCCCTTCTTTTCTTGATTTTTGTCAATGATTTGAATTTTGTTATACTCTAAGATAAGAATTTTGTGGATCATACTGTAATTTACAGAGAGATATCTTGTTAAGAACACCAAGACTGGCTTTTAAAGTACATATTTAGAAAACATTTTGAAATGGTGTAACAAATAGAACAACTTACAAGTTACATTACGGTATAATAAGTCATCTGTACATACAATGCTATGACAAGCTTTATGGCCATGTATTTTGTAAGTGTATTTATTGGTACCATAATGAAGATGTAAAAAGTATAAATACTAAAGAGAACAATCTTGATCTGTAACTTGATCAACAATCTGATCTGCTTAAAATATGAATTAAGAGATCTCTTTGAAATGATTACTATTAATCACCTTTCGTGTGAGACAAAATTAAATATGTCCTTTCAAAAATAGAAAAAAAAACAAAATAGAATAAGGTTTGCACATATTTTCAATTATATATGAACTTTGTCAAAATACTTGAAGTAACCCATATGTTGTTACATTTCAGAATTTCATAGTTCTATTTTATCCATTTGATGTTGAGAATGTCCTTATCTCTTTAAAGGTTGTAAGGATGTTACAGCATTTGAATGGCTCTCTCAGCTAAGGTTTTCATGGGAAAAAGAAATCGATAACTGTGTTGTCAGACAAACAAATACAAGTTTTATTTATGGATATGAATACCTGGGAAACTCAGGAAGACTTGTTGTGACACCATTGACAGACCGGTATTTAAACTTTGCATTGACATAGCATTTGAATTAGTGCTTGATAGTTTTTGCAGCACATTGATTGTTTATTTTTAATCGTAGGTGTTATATCACACTGACTACAGCTCTTCATTTGAATCGAGGTGGAAGTCCTAAAGGACCTGCTGGCACAGGGAAGACTGAAACTGTAAAAGATTTAGGGAAAGGTTTGGGATGTTATGTCATAGTAATAAATTGTTCAGAGGGTTTGGATTACAAGAGTATGGGTCGAATGTTTTCAGGTAGGATTGATCAAAATATTTTACTGCATTTTGTAGTAATTAGCTCAGTTTTTTCCAATGGACAGACTCTTCAACCATGGTTAATAGGAAATACATACTAATAAATAAATTTCTTTTATGTTGTAGGATTTGCACAAACTGGAGCATGGGGCTGCTTTGATGAGTTCAACCGAATTAATATAGAAGTACTATCTGTTGTAGCTCAGCAAATTCTATCTATTCTGCAAGCTTTAGCTCAAGGAAAAAAAGATTTTGTGTTTGAAGGAGAACAAATTAAACTTGTTAGTACATGTGGAATTTTCATTACAATGAACCCAGGTAAATATCAAGATCTAATATGAAAATTTTAAAATTTTGCGTTAATAATAATTTCAGTCAACCTATTAACCATTATCTAACAGAAAAGTGTAGTAATAACAAAGAAATTATTTGGCCCAATCATCTAAAGTTATTTTTGTAAAACTCATAAAGACTTTCTGTTCATTCATAAAACAAATTTTTAGAAAGAGAATGTGATGTCAGATAAAACATATGAAAACTTGAATCTTATGGTAGCATTGTGGAGGCAATGTTGAAATTGAAACCAAAAAAGTACCTAACCCTGATTTCAATTAGTGTCATGTTTCCTTTTTGTTGTTATTTTTGTTGTTTTATTGTGATTTTTTTCCTTTTAAATGTGTAAAATTTATGTGGGCTGGAGTTAAAGTAATAGACTTTAGATTATTCATGGGGAATGAATTTATATAGAATTGGGAAGAATTAACTCTAAAAATAAATAATTCTATAAAAAGCAAATTAATTTTACAAAAAGCATATACACAAAAATTGTTGCATATGTGCTTTTTGGGAGGTATTGTGTATTTGATTTTTGTTGTTTTTTTATGACTGCCATGTTGTCTCCCATGTGTTAGCTTGTCCACTCGGGTATTTCTCTGGTCACTTGTTTTGGTCTGAGGGGGCACCCAAGTGGAAAGGGAAATCATCGAAGCCCAGTTTCTGGACACATATGTGATCCTGGTTGTACGAACTGTTCAGTATCTTGTTAGTGCTAAATAAATATCCATCTGCATCTGTAAATAGGATTGGTTTAAAAAGTTTTTGATGCATTTATCAGATTTCAACCTAGATCCATGCCTTGAAGATTAATCAAGACCCTATAAATTTTTCTCAGAAACTGGGAAAACTAGTTTGGGCTACTGTAATTTATTATGAATATCAATTTAATGTTTTTAATATTGTATTTTAAATTTTTATGTGGTATTAATAATAATATTTATTTCATCCAGAGTTTGCACAAGCAAACATAGGATATGTCAAGTCATATACACATAGGAAAGAGGGAAAAAATACATAAAAAAATAAAAACAGAATATCACAAACAAACAGACAGAGAAAGTTCACTGTGGAGGCCGTCACTTGGTGGAAATCTATGATAAAGTGATGGTTTTTAAATAACTGTTATGGAAATATAACAGTTATTTAAAAACTATCACTCTAAACAGACAGGGCTTTAAGTACAACATGAACTAGAAGCTCTGGTTCAATAATAATAATACAGATAATAAACTTATTGGTCACAGGGTACAAAAGTACATGTATATGACCCGTCCAGAACAGAAATTAAAACTACAAAGGAATTTACATAATAATATTCAAAGTCTATCACTAAGGAATTCCTTTACATCATAATGAAAATTCTTACAAAGAATAGATTTGAGACTTAGCTTAAAACTCTTTAGGGGTAAATTTCTAAGAGGTGTGGGGAGATGATTAAATATTTTAGTAATGAAAAATAGGGGTCCCCATTGACATTGTGAGAGGGTATAAGAATTTAAATGAATGTTGTTTCTGGCTCTAATCTGGTCAGTGCAAGTCTGGACAATGCAATATGCATAAAGAGGGGAGAGTTAAAATATTTAATGTTTGGTAAAATGGTTTCCCTGGAGCTCTAATAGGTACTCCAAGAATGGATAATTGGCCTTTTTATGAAGAAAGTATAATCTATTAACTGCTGGGGAGTTCCTCAGAATATAATACCATTGGGTAGAAGGGAGTGTATCTTGATATATTGATAAATTTTACGACCTTCATAAATGCATGTTTGATATCTGCTAAAAAATATATGGTAATAATGGTGTGTATGTAAACACTATTTTATGTCTCTTGCTAAGAGAATTATTTGTCTGTAAATGTTATCAGTCAAAATATTTCTCTTAATAAGATTTAATCCATCTCTCATTGTGATCAAGTATAAATCTTATGTAGTTATTCAAAATCCTTTTTTATGAAAGACTGGTATCTCCAGGGTGGTATATTTTTTCATTAATGTGATTAAATTTTATCATCCAGTGTTTTCACCCGGACTTTGGTAAACATTAATATGTATCTTATTATGTTTTACATAATCAATCAACTAACATTGTAAAATGTTTTGGAATTCTAATAAGGGTATGCTGGTCGGACTGAGCTTCCAGACAACCTAAAATCAATGTTCAGACCAATATCAATGATTGTGCCTGACAGCTGCTTAATTGCAGAAATAATTCTATTTGGTGAAGGATTTAAAGAAACTCGAGTACTTGCCAAAAAGGTATATATAATAATTAAAGACTGGTAATCCTTATCTACAGCCCAAATAACTGGTGATAATTATGTGTTTATGAAAATTACAGGTTTTTACATTGTATTCCTTAGCCATCCAACAGCTAAGCAAACAAGATCATTATGACTTTGGACTAAGAAGTATGGTAGCTCTTTTGAGATATGCTGGTAGGAAAAGAAGAGCATTTTCTAATTATCCTAATGAAGAAGTGAGTAGATTCAGATTTATTGGTTCAAGGACATGCATGCCTATATACATATTTATGTTAGTTATTAATTCATTGTTTGATTTTTAGGTGGTCTTGTTGGCAATGAAGGATATGAATGTGGCTAAACTTACATCCAATGATCTTCCTTTATTTAATGGAATTGTCACAGATCTCTTTCCGGATGTGAAAATACCTGTTATTGATTATGAAGAATTGTCTTTTGCCGTAGAAGAAGAACTCAAGGATAATGGGTTGCAGGTAATTTCATGCTTAATATAATTGCTATTTCAGTGGTTAGTGCCGGTTACAAACATAATTCTTAATTATGTTAAAGCCGCTGCCTCCCATTGTGACCAAAGTCATACAACTTCATGAAACTAAAATATCCCGCCACTCTGTGATGATAGTTGGAAGAACTGGTTCAGGGAAATCTGTAACTTGGAAAACTTTACAAAGGGCATTGACAAGACTCAGCAAGGAGAAAATACCAGGTTATAACGCTGTCTGGGTAAGTTAAGTAAAGAATAAACCTCACAACATCTGTCTTCACTTCATGGAAACTGTGAATATCCATGCAATGCAAGAGGATCCTACTTTTCTACAGAATATTTATTGTGTACAGCACATTTCACCATACTATGTGGAGACTACCCCACACTGCACTACTGTGAAAACACCACACTCTCAGAATTGTACCTGGTGATGCCATAGTACGGTGAAATGTGTTATATGCGATAAAAATTTTGTGGAAAAGTACATTCCTCTTGAATTGTTCAACATGGTTAAATAGAGAATGTATATAATTTTCAGTGACTTGTAGAATATTTCTTTGCATTTATTGATTTCCTCCCCTAGGCTTACCCCATTAATCCAAAAGCATTATCATTAGGAGAGCTTTATGGAGAGTTCAATTTGAGCACTGGAGAATGGCTGGATGGTGTTCTATCTGCAATAATGAGAGAAACTTGTTCTGGTATGATGTACATTTAAGTGCAGTTCTCTCTTGAGTAATTATCCTTCTAGATGATATTTATATTTTGCCACTTATTTACAAATATGTTATGCTTTATCATAAAAAATTTGTTTTAATAATGTGATGATATTTATGGATTATATTCCATCATGGAGATGAAAGTCCTGATGAAAAATGGGTTGTTTTTGATGGACCTGTTGATGCCGTCTGGATTGAGAACATGAATAGTGTAATGGATGACAATAAAGTTTTGACTCTAATCAACAGTGACAGAATATCAATGCCAGATCAGGTGATGAATTAAATTTTGTATTTAAGATCCATCTGCTCCTTCCAGTCGAAACTCAATTATCTCTTCTAGAACAAAAATGTTTATTTTAGTTTTTGCTCTTCCACATAGGTGTCACTTCTTTTTGAAGTTGAGGATTTGACAGTGGCCTCGCCAGCCACTGTGTCACGTTGTGGAATGGTTTATAATGACTATAAGGAATTGGGGTGGAAACCATATGTGATATCTTGGTTGCAGAAACATGCAGACCTAGAATATATAGAAGAGGTAAGGTTAAAGGCCAAATATGGTTTATATATGTATTGATGAATACTTTTTGTGAATAGGTATTCAAAATAGAATTAATTCTAATTAGCACTACTATATATATAGGTGCTCTTTATATAGCACTGCTGTTAGATACTACTAGATATGTAGCACTACTATTAGATAATGTTCATTCTTACATTTTAATGGGTTTATTTCTTTCACTCATCATCTAATGCAAAGAAATATTTAATCAACTTGTAGATTAGATTTATACTATGAAAAGAAGTGATCTTCACTGACAGTTTTGCAAAAGTCAAACGTTTTTCTGATAATACTGATCAATGCACTCATTATTCAGGAGCTGAATAAAGTGAGGAAATAATGGTTTGATTAGGAGATTAATGGAGAAACAGCATCCTACAATTGTCACTTAAAATATTTTTATTATTAGAAGAAGATATAATCTCTTGGTTCCCTGACTGCCATTATGTGTAGCTAATACTCGAATAAATTCAGCACCTATTCCTGAGACAGACTTGGAATATGTAAACATTGGACACCTAAATTAGCACTATTAGACACCATAGAGCTTGATATTAATAGTAGTTCATACTCTCTTCCAGATGCAAAGGTTAATGGATAGGTATGTATCTCATATTTTGGAATTCAAGCGACTGAACTGTGAAGAAGTTTTACCCACTACTGATATATCAGTAATAACTTCCATGTGCAATTTGCTAGATTGCTTTTCAACAGAAGAAAATGGTTTAAGTAGCTCTGTAGGAGATACATTCAAAACCACAGCCAAACTTTGGTTTTTCTTCTGGTAGGTTTCAATTAAATAATTCTTTTAAGATATATTTTTTTATAATCTATATCGACTTCTTTGGGAAATTGATTTTACTTTCATAAGTCAATGAAATAAAAAATATTTTTTTTCTAATAAGCATACATTGTATTGCTACAGCTTAATATGGTCTGTGTGTGCTTGTGTTGATGAAGAAGGCAGGAAAAAATTGGATGCTTACATTCGAGAATTGGAAGGCATGTTTCCATTAAAAGACACTGTGTATGAATACTATGTTGATTTAACAACAAAATCTTTCGTGGCATGGGATAACAAACTGAATGAGAATTGGAAGTTCGATTTGAGGTAACCACTGTTTGTCTTTTTATAATTAGTGTAATTGTTTGAGCAGTAGATTTCAAGACCTTGTGCTCTTGAAAAGCTCTCTCTCTCTTTGAATTTGTTTTGTAATTTGAATTTTTTTGTGAAACTCTAACGAGTAAACTTTTGTTAATTATTTTAAAGCAAAGATTTCCTTGGCTTAATTAAAAAAGTAATTTGTGAAAGAGGGATAGATACCTATTATTTTCTAACCAAATTTTTTTTGGACCTCTAAATGTGGTTTCAATTTTTTGGATCTCTAAATTTGGTTTCAGTTCATAGGCATCTCAGATGCTGAATCACTTCCCTCAGAGAAATGACACTTGGAACAAAATTCACTCATAGGCCATCACTTGGTATAATTGCATAATGACAAAAATGACATAGGTTTTTCTTGGTTTTATTTCTGCAATTAAAATATATCAACACTGAGAAATAAGAATTACATACCACGTATTTTTCCACTGAGATTTTTAATCTGGTATGACTAGTTTCAACGCTACGGCATCATCTTCAGGTACAAAAATCATACATAGACAGGCATTTACATACACTCATGTCAGGCAGTGGGGGCAGACATCGAAGGGGGAAGCAAAGGAATGCATGTTACGATTGGTCGTGAAGCCAGGTGCCACTACGACAGAGGACAGTGTTTGGGGTCTGGTGGTGGGTAATTACATTGTGCCCAGGGTGGCGTCTAGCAGTGGGGAGTAATTTTCAAACAAATTGTCGTTCACCATGGGTCCTTTCCTTCGGTGTCTCCTTATCTCAAATTCCTCTAATTTATCTATCTTGCTCCCCTTCTCGGTCAGGTGAAGTATCTGCGGTAGGAAATCACTCGAGTGTCCTTTCTCCCACAGATGCTTCGCGAAGTGCGATTGGGAGGTGTTTCCATAACGGAAACATCTCCTGTGCTCTTCTGTTCTTGCATGGAAGGATCTGCCTGTTTGCCCCACGTAGACAACCTCACAGTCACTGCACTTCAATTTATACACTCCACTCTTATTTTCCCTATCCGACGTGTCCTTGGTATTATTAAATAAAGTCCTTAAATTATTTTTATTATAAAAGGCCACCTTAAATTGGTTCTTCGGGAAGATTTTGCTAATTTTTTGTGAAATAACCCCATAATATGGGAGTTTTCACCATAAAAACTTATTTTCATCAAGCACTTTTGTTTTGTATAACATGGAATCCGTTTACCTAGTGATTTTTTCCTCAGCATACCATCTATTAGTTTCCTATTGTACCCGTTTACCGTGGCAATTGATTGGATAATTTCTAGTTCCTGATTGAAGTTCTCTGTTGAAAGAGGGAAGAGGCCCGGAATTCTAAACCTGATAAGTTACGAGAATTCACCCTAAGGATAGGGAGGGCCAGTTCCTTCACCTGCGGTTCTCCAGGAGGTTCTAGTGATCCTGAAAATCATTCGGATTGGCTTCAATGCTTGAAGCGTCACCAGGACTTAACCCAGTTCCCTCTTTTAGTACCCGTGTTCTCTACTTGCTTGGCTACCATGTGAATTCAAAAATGTGGCCATCGATAGTTAGGTTCCTTCAGTTTCCTGGCATGGGTTGCAGGATGAATTTTCAGATTTACCACGCTGCCGCAGCTCTTTTCTGGAGGCTTCTTTTTTGTTTCAATGACGCCGTAGTCGATCGCTTGTTTTCCAGATGACTCCACAAGATTCCCCTTTGTACAGAGTATTCATAACGGCCAACTAAATTGTCCGACAAATACTGGCCTTCGGAAGTTCCTCGGTAGAAAAAATATGCACACGTAACAATTGAGAATCCGACGCTTTGCAAAATCCGTCAACCTCGGGTAGGATTTTTTTAATGCCAACCTTTAACAACCAATGAAATAATTACTCACGTGCAATCCTTTCGGGATGGGGTCTTATTGGACTCGGGTTGAGCTCGCTCGGGCTGAATGACACTGGTGGAGGGCTACTAGCCACGTAAAAGTCTTTAATTTCGGCTTTGGCAGCTTCGTCAGCAATCCTCTTATTGTCGATGACTAAGTGATAGGCGATGGCAAGTTGGTCGTGTGGATCTCCACTCAGCAGAGCGTTGTGCACCTCTTGCTCCTTTACTCCAAATTTCTGCAATTTGAGAAAACGTTCCACATTCATTAAATTGGACATAAAAGTTGTGTACTATCCTAATGTGGTCGAGTGGATTTAAGGCGATACGCAAAAATCCAAGGCAGAGGACTGAAACTGGCAATTAACTGGATAGTAATACGGGGGGTTTCACAGTGTTTCGTCGATTTCAAAGCTGAATAAGTCGTTGCGTTAAAAATGAGATACAGTGATGCTGCCACCCTCCATGCCATGACAAAAGTGTATCACATGGAATCCGTTTTCCTAGCGATTTTTTCTCCCGGCATACCATCTATTAGTTTACTATTGTACCCATTTACCGTGGCAATTGATTTGATAATTTCTAAATCCTGATCGAAGTTCTCCGTTGAAAGAGGTATGTTTAACAGCCTATTTAATAAAAAGTGAAAAGCAGAGAGTTTTTGCGAGATAGGATGACGGGAACTTGAACGGAAAATATGGTCCGTGGTGGTGTCTTTTCGATAAATCGCGAATTTGAATGCCTTATTGGCTTTGGAAACCGTACATCTAGGAAGCTGAGTATTCTTTCCTTCTCTTTCTCACAGGTGAAAAGAATTGTGTTCCTTTGCGAATTTAAAATCTTCAGGAAATTGTCTAATTGTCTTTCTGTACGTGTCCAGATCACGAAGACGTCGTCGACGTAACGGTACCAGCAGTAAATGTTTTTGCGGTTCACCGAACTGTTGTTAAATAATTACAAAGTTATATTGTACACATTACAAAGTACTGGCCTAATACCTGCTCACCAATCCTCCCTGTACTTAATTTCTCCCCCTCACCACTCCCCCCTCCCACCTTCCCCGTTCCCAATGACTATATATACTGTGGATTTTTTTCTGTGAATCACCTGATGATGTTGCATTACGATGAAACCTGGGTCGTGTAGAAAATATATTTTTATGTGGAATTTCAAAGTTTGTGTCATTTAATCATGAAGCAGTTCCACGAAGTCACCCCGGAAACTATTTCCTTTTCTCCGATTGTTAGAACGTAACCCTTATCACATTCTGATTCTGAGTGTTTTCCGTTCCAAGGCCCCTTATTGGGGATAACGTGCCGTAGGTGGCGGTCTTGGGGGGTGATGGTGGAAGGAGAGAGGCGGGAATGGGGACTGCTGGCGGACCGGGATGGGAAGAATTGTACGAAATACATACATATATTCGTCCGTCCTCGGGAATGCGTCCCTCGAGTGAATGCAACGCATTGCAATTTGGGATTGGCCGGCCTGCGGTGCAGTCGTCCACAGGCGACCCCTCTCAACCTCCGTCTGAACCCATCAGCTTTGCATAAAAATTCACTTCCGTCCGAACGCCTGCGATTTCTCTAGGGCTCGAGAATGCGTTTCTGCGTTCCTCTTTTGTTCAATCAACGAGACACGCCATATACTTGATCCCTCCCCAAAAATCCAGAGTAAACTGACCGACTGACGGAAAAGATAGGCCTTAAATAAACGTTATCAAATGAATCTGCTGGCTAAACTATTAATTAATTAGTTAAATCTCTCTGAGGGTTTGGCTTGGAGCGTTGCTGATTGTTGATTTTGACCATGGTGGTGATATTCGAGGGATCCATCGAATAATATTAATTTGCTTTTGACGAACACAACATTATTAACATAATCATCACACACTCATCGAGTTTCAATTCTACTATTGTTTTTACCATTCCCGAAAATGGTATATATTCTCTGAAGCAAAAAATGAGATAATATTTTGGCCAACTAGGCGGTAAAATAGGTTGACTCTCTGAAAACAGTTTTGAGTCGTACATAGGAATGGAAACAATAATTTATCTTTAATATTTGAATTAAATGAATGAAAAATACTGTTTATATTATCGATTTGAATATAGTTTTGAAATATTTCACGGGATATCTACATTTATTTAATCTTACATAACATTTAACTTTGTGTGTCATTGTTAAATAATTCCAGGGATTCAATGAGAAAATTTCAGGGAACAGTGAGACGATTTATAAAATGTTGCCTATCAGAAGTAGTTGACCTCTACGAATTCGTTGGCGACAGTAAAAATTGAATTTTATTTAACACGGGCGAAATTTACTAGCATTCACCTTTCGGGATGACAGATAGTGCGGACCTCCAGGAAGAGTATTTACCCTTTTATCTCTACCATATTTGGACTACGAGACGTTTTCCTTGACTGATCATTAGGATATGTTTCCATTGAATCCAAGTGAAATCAACTTTACAGGAGGCCGAAGGACTGGGTAAAAATGGTCTGAGCTCGAGATGCACCGTCCATTATACCCCTTTCGACACAAAAAATAATGACATTCCTCTTAATGACTGTTTCAAAGAGGAATGAATATCTTTGCTGTGCTGAAAAGAAATCCCAAAAATTTTAATCTACGATATCGTGAAAGATTTGTCCACTGGCCTTCAATAACTTGGGAAACATTTCCAAACAAACGCCACCAAGTGATATATACACCATCAAGAAAGACTACTCTGGTGAGCGAACGGTATTGGTAAAATTTAGCCGACCGGGTTAGCCTGGTGGGTAGCGTGCTCGCCAGCTAACCCAAAGGTCGCGGGTTCGAATCCCG
>WURS02370324.1:0-17447 GCA_011762765.2 Rhinocypha anisoptera
GGGGGGGGGGGGGGGGGGGGGGGGGGCGCGGGGGGGGGGGGGGGGGGGGGGGGGGGGGGGGGGGGGGGGGGGGGGGGATAGCGTGGAACGAGAGTGCTACGCCTGGACCGGCGGCATATTGGAGGGACGCAGTTGGGACAGATGAACGGGTCGGCGGAAGGACATCCAGAACGCGGTATGAGGTCACCTATAACACCGCAGAACATGTAATCGTGAGCCCATGAGCACGCAGGGTCGTGCGAACTGCGACCCCGTATTGGAGGGAATGGGAGGGTTCCACTGCCCTGTGAAGACGTGGAATGGGAAGATGCGGAAGAGCGGAAAGGAAACACGCACAGAGGGAGGGGGGTGGTTGGTGTTTTTGGCTTGGTTGGGTGCGAGCAAAGCAAGCCGTACACGAGGAAAACGTATTGACAGAACACTCCATTCACAATTGGCGGATATTACAACGGGCGCTCACAGTGTGCATGGTGGGAGCAAGCGATATGGGCGGCGGCCGGGTTGGAGAGCGATGACTCGGGTGGGAGGGAGAGTTGGATTCTTGGCGGGTATACGACTGGCAGAGCAAACACGACGCTAAAGTGGGTATATGATGTGGGAATTGGTGCCGTTGAGTGTGCACGAAGTAGCATCCCGCGTGTCGACCTTCCCGTATGCGATCGAAGGAAGGTTCGGCGTGCCGAATGTGTCGGGAAGAAGCGAAAGAGTGCTCGAGAGGCATCGGGATCAGCGAAAGGCGTGTCCATAGGCTGATGTTCTGGACCACAGACGACCATCCTATTTTGTGTGAGGCTGATTAAAAAAAAAAGTTTACTGGAGGCACTGATAAAACAAATTACTCAAAGAACTCATTGATTGCCATTTTCTTACTCCTCAAATCAGACCGATAATCAAATAATCAATATAAGAAAAATATAAGCAACCTTAAGCGCCGGTATTTATTTATTTTGAATTGAGTTTTCAATCCATATATTTTATGAACGTATATGGATACAAAGGGTCTAAGAAGAGGATGGGTATCCTTAGCGAAGAAAAGTTTAATTTCGGTCACATCGAAAGTTAAAAGTTACATCGGTCCTAGAAAAGATGAAAGAGGATGGAAAGATTATCCATTAACTGAGGATAAAAGTAGTTTGTACTGTTCCTTTATTAAAACCCCATAGAGAGAGTATCAAATGTGAATAAAGAAAATAAGACATCGCCTGTATATCTCTATGGATGTGCCGTAAGAGATTTATTGTAGTCTTACTTTTGTATTCTATTTCTTCGGAATAGTTTAGATCAAATGAACTAATTGAATTAAAATTAGTGATCCCAAAAGGAAAAGTCGATGATTTTGCTGAAATACTTTGATTAAAAATAAGATAAGTATAATTTCAAGCTAATTTAAGGCTCGTTATTGACTCCAACATACGCTCTAGAGGCTGGGAGGATCCGAGATACATACCACCTGTCGAACATTAAATTTTTAAATTACGTTCATAGGATGTTAGATTAAATTTTAGTAACACAGCTTAAGTAACATTTCCTTTTTCTAACGTAACATGAGTTTTTTTCTATAGTCTGCCATTACCTACCTCTGTTTTTACTCCATACGTCTCCCTCTCCCATATTTCCACCCACCATTAGTTGCATCCTAATACTCAGAAATTGCAATTATTTTACTGTCCGATCAATTATATCACATATTACAGAACAAAATCATCTTAATTTATATTAAATATCTTGGATTTAAACTAAAGTCTAAGGACTTAGGTTATGAACTAGTGCATAAGTGGTTTTCGTAGGTTTAGGCAAAATACGTATTCCCTTAAAAATACGGCGATAATGTTATGTGGATGTGTATCCTAGTTTTCTCTATTTATTCCACATTAATAATGCTAATGACAGCTGTAAAACTGTTGGATATAAGAGCTGAAATTTAGGTTTCGTCAAAGAATGTCAATGTTGAAATTAAGCAATTTATGACAAGAATTATATTCGAACCATAAGGATATCGACCATTTGTGTCCACTAAGCTTTTCAGCTAGGATAAATTTCGGAAAAAAGAAATTGATAGGGTAATTATTAGCTATAACATTTTATGCAAAAACTATTTAGACTTTTCCCGAAATATTATTGGATTACAAAAATGTCTGAATTGGCTCTATTTAAGATACACAACGCTTATCATGGTTTAATGGAAGGAATATTTTAATTTTGGTGTAATTAAAAGCATCGAATTAATCATCGAATTGGCCTAGGAAATAAATATTGAAAAAGGCAAAACCATGAAACCGCTACAACCATTTTAAATGAAATAACTTTAGAATCCCTATCACAAAAAAGACCATTTTATCACGTAGGATTTTGAATCAATCGATAGACCTTCGAATAAAGTAACAAATAAAAATCTAGTTAATTTGTCTTCTTAAGATCATATAGCCTTGTAATGACTCAATGGTGATAATAAACGACAATTGCTAAATTTCTGCTGTGGTTTGACATGGAAAGGAATAATGAGAATCTTTTGGCATGGCCTCATTTATTGTTATTCTCACTCAATCCGGATTACCTCTTTCCCGAATCCACCTCCGCAACCGTTTTCTGTCTTAAGTCTTCCTCCTCCAAAAAAGAAACCAAAATCTTTTTATTGGCTGGGTTTTTATGCGAAATCACTCAACTTGGAATTCTTTCTCGAGACATCTCCCATTTGCCTTTCTCCCTTCCAACCCTCCCAATTCCCAACGCCCCTTTTCCACCCCTTTCTCTTCTCCCGCAGCTATCCCCCCACGTTTTCTCCTCTAAACCAGCGAGCGCCGACCACTCCACCTTTAACCCCCTCACTCTTCTCTCCACCTTCCCCTACTCCTCTCCAAGAAATTCATTTACGCTCTCCTGAACTCCCAATCTCCTCGTTTTTTTCTGAGTTCCGCCGCTTCTTTCACACACACCCCTACCCCCCTTCATCCCGCCGCGACTTTCCTCTGTGCCGGTCCCTTCATCCAAAACCATTATTATAGCCTTCCTCTCCACTCGTTGACTCTTGAAGGGCTTCTTTACCTTCGCCTTTCTCCTAGCATCCTTCCTCCAGATGTACTATTCATTGAAAACATTCTAATATTATTGTTTTCTCTATAACAAGCCTCCACAGAAAGACTACAGTAAAAAGAAGTGATGACAGGGTAAATATTGCAGTTATCTTAGAAGTGGAGCGTAATACGGAGATAAATTCAGATGACTGTAATCACCCTTGGATGGAACTTCTGTAAATTCCAGAAGATGTCTGAAGACTAAATGTTCTATAAATAATACTGAGTAAAAAAATGTCATCACAAAAATGCCACTTTTGTATCAGATCGGATTCACACACGCTGGTACTGATGAACCTCGTCAAGAGAGCCTTCAGTTTTCAATATGTAGTTGAAATAAATAACAATCACAGCCTTTGGACTCACTGCATTGATATGTATCTTAATTTCATCCTTATTTTTCCAGAGATTTCCATTTTACCTGATTCAAAAATAGGGTAATACTGGAGAATGCTAAGTACTCAACGAAGAATTTAATGACGTCTTACTAGAAATCTGTATGTTTCCAAAGGTAGGCGTTATTTATAGTTCAGTATTTATCTGGCGTTTCAGTAATAATATTTAATAGTCATCATGCTAATACCATAAGCATTAAAAAGTACATACACACAGATCAAGCTAATATTTCTCAATAGCTTTACTAGATTTTCACCATTTAAAAATTTCAATTTCGCAAGCCACCCAGAAACAGATTTCACTATTTGAAACAGTCATTGTTTGGTAAGCCGTTCCAATAAAAATGTCAATTTTCTTTCGGTTTTCGTCCATTTCTTAAGTACCATATTTCCCGGCCTATAAGACGCACCGGCGCATAAGACGTACCTTGATTTTTTAGGTTAGAATTTCCTAAAAAACTTAAATACCGTGAGAAAAAGGAATAACGTACTTCGTATTTTTCCACTTGATTTTTAATCTGGTACGACTAGTTTCAACGCTACGACGTCATCTTCAGGTACTTGGAGATGACGCCGTAGCGTTGAAACTAGTCGTACCAGATAAAAAATCAAGTGGAAAAATTCGGAGTACGTTATTCTTTTTTCTCAGAAATGAATTTCCACATAGTTATGCATGAAAATATAGAATATACTTAAATACGGTATTTTCCGGCCTATAAGACGCACCGGCGCATAAGACGCAGACTGATTTTAGAGCTTATTTTGGAGTGAAAAAAGTGCGTCTTATAGGCCGGCATATACAGAATATAGAAAATTATAGCAAACTAATAAAAAATAAGCACTTTTCCCATGAAAACACTAAATCTTTTCGACAGTATGTCCTCTGTTCTAATTGCCTAAGTGTACAATGCTATTTCTTTCACTAATTTGCTCAAAGAAGCATTTTCACATCCTATCTCAATGAAGGATCACCATAAAATATTTATATTCCATAATTACGTGTATCTTCTGTGAGCCTTACGTGGACCAGTTGATTTTATCATGGGCACCGTTAAAGAAACTCCGCACTATGAACGAAACACATAAGTAAGTTGGAAGGACATTTTGGACAGGGGACTTCGCTAAACTTCTCTGGGCGAAAATCCTTTTTGTAATTGAAGAAATTCTTAAAACGGTGGCAACGTTTATTCCAACTTTATCCTTTGTCTCTGGAAATAAACTGTATCTTATGCCCTCCCTGCCTCCACTCTTTTCTACCCTTGAAGAATTTCTACTTCCAATTCCCCACCTCGCGTTTTGTTGCGCTTCAGCTTGGGCGCATTATTCGTAGCCCGCGGTTTCTCCTTCCCCACCACATTCGCCCACTCTCTTCATTTTTACGGATTTCTTTTGAATAATCCTCAACGGGATTACGTCCTCATCGTCGCGTTTATTTATTCGCCTCTTTAGTGGAAAGAGGCATATATTTTTCTACTTCTTGTATTTTTCCCTCTCCACATCTCCCTCGCTCTCATCTCCCCCCCATTCACCACGTTTACGCTTCAATGCGTTCCGCACTTCGCACCCTCCTTTCTGATGCGCCCCCGTCTCTTTTCTCTGTTTCCGCTTTGACGCTCGTGAAAAAGCAAATATGAAAGGATGTATAACGAAAATCTTTCATTTTGAACGGATACGGCCACGAGGCAAGAATTTTACAGTGGAGACATTCGATCTAACCTATCTTCCCGACCAATTAATGTGACTCCTTTTGCAGAAATTCAACAGCACAACAGAAATTAGTCAATAAAGAGATGGAACGTAACTTCTGGCGAAAATTAAACAAAAATAATGAAATATGGTACTCAAAAATGAGTCACTTCTCCTCCAACAGCTACTATTAATAGATTTTATTTTGTCTTATCTAGAGTATAGCTGTATTGTATGCTTAATACCTCTCACCTACTGAGAAACTGATCTGATTTTAAATAGCCATCAATGTCCGTGAACCTCATTACCTAAACAATTAGTCTATCATTGGAAATTTCAAACTCACAATTTATACGAAACATTATTTTCCCTAAAAATAAAAAACTACCAGACTTAGAGTTTGTTATTCATGTATAATTATGTCACTTACTCTAATTATCATGCAATCAAATGTAAGGTTATGAGTGTTGAGTAAACTATCTTACACAACTAGCTACTCCATACCACTACTTTTTAAATTAGTTTTGCCCCTGATGGTATTGATGTGTGATTACCGAAAGGTTATTCACTCAATCTGATCCTTAATATGGGTTGATAGCATTCAAAAAGAGAATTCAATAACATCATTTTGAAGACCAAAGCATCGTAAACAGCTTAAAATAATAAATTATCGCCCGTTTTAAATTTGAATAACAATGAAAATGTCTTAGGAAATTCATTGAAAAATATCACTCAATATTAATAACATCTGGCACGAAATTAAAATATAAAATGGTCAGACATAAATTTAGGCAGATGAAGTGGAGAGTACA
This sequence comes from Rhinocypha anisoptera, assembly GCA_011762765.2. Lineage (NCBI taxonomy): Eukaryota > Metazoa > Arthropoda > Insecta > Odonata > Chlorocyphidae > Rhinocypha > Rhinocypha anisoptera. The sequence continues at coordinate 5,965 of WURS02370324.1, forward strand.
AGCTTTAAAATAAGCATAAAAATGGGACGTCAGGAAAAGAGTACTTACTAAAAGAAGAGATGTCGCCCTAAGGATGTACTACTAAGACGTAAAAATGGAAAAATTAGCTTGAATAAAATCACTTAACTTTGAACAGTGCTTAATAACTGTACCATTCTTGGTCAAGACAGTCAATATACTTTTTTCCAGTTAATGGTCAACGGTTGACTGAAATATCGATTTAGATGTCTCTGGGTCACGCTTGCATTAAATAAGGAGGCTTAGTGCCGTGTCGTACCGGTTTACCTTCTAGTAAGGACACTTATTTCATCACTTATATTAGCTAATTCAATCTCATTTCATAGCCAATAGCTCACCCCTCATCTCTCAATTGAAGGAGTAGAAAATTTAGGAAGCATGTGAGTAAAAACATGTAGTTAAATGTACGCTCAGATAACATTATGAAGTATATTGTAAAAAAAAACAAAACAATGGGATGTGAAGTCAAAGAGGTCTTCAAGGATAGTAAACATCCCATCAAAATTTCTTTGGGAAATAGATACCTTAATCATAGTATTTATGAAGAAAATGGTCTCCGTAAGGTTCAATTCACATCCTTAAAATGGCCAAATCAGCAAGATATGTGGGGATAGGACAAAAAGGGTAAACTTAACGAAGTCTTCAAAGTGGTCAACAAAAGAACTGGAAATGGAACCATGGTGGGAATAAGTTCGAACTTAGAACTGATATGTATTGAGACCTTTCCAGAGCAGTAAGGAGAATGTATTTTCTTGGAGGTATATATGGACCCCGACGTTTCGACGGCTATAGTATTCAGCGTGTGCCTGTAGATACACTCTGAAGACAGCCGCCGAAACGTCGGTGCCCGTCAACACTTTTACCCGGGCGGAAATCCTGGAAGCAAACCACGCATCCATTCGCCGGGAAAACCTGAAATCAGTAGGGAGATTCTTAAAGGAAATAAATATAGGTGACAGCCAAAACGAATTAAATGTTCACGTGAATTTCGTTTGCAGACGGAGACTCGTTAATGAGCGATTAGGCCAGGAAGTCGGTCGTGTTCGCTGTGCCTCTTGAGTGAAACGTATAGGCAGATTATATGTTAAGAGAGACATGATAAAAGCAGGATAAAGGAATCTAATTAAGCGAAGAGCTAATCAACTTTGAAAGATTTACGGATCAATAAAACTTTAGTTATCGGTAAGCCTTGGGTTACGGAATAAGATGAATAAATTACGAGTTACCCGTAAAAGGTACTGAATGAATATAAATCAAAGAAAAAAGTATTAATGTGTTGTGGAAAAAAATATTAATGGAAATATCATATTAGAAGATCGTGGATTTAACTTAAAATACCAAAAATATACATTGAAGTATAATAACATTAGGAAAATTGGAAAACGATTATATTTACGTATTATTAAACTGAAAGCAGTGAAAATCTAAATTTATTTATACAAAAGAATTGTAAGGGAAAAGTTGTCTACGGAATAACATTCAACATGATATGTCGCTACATCAGTAGCAATTGAGTATTTAGTGCACCATCGCAGAAGAGAATAAAAGAAAGGGAAAATACCTAATGGAGATTATAGCCATGGTTATTGGCATTATTAAGCTTTTCATTTAGCAAGATATATTTTATACCTTTCCAGAAATTATAAAGGAAACGAAGGATCTCTATCTCATTAAGTAAGTTAAATTAAGAAAATCATTTCAAGGTGCATTGCCTCTGCGAAGTCCTAACTGCTAGTCCGTGACAGAAGGCGAGCAACAGCTTGTGGAAAGCGATCATTATTTCCCCATATTCTCCTGGAACAGGTTTTTCGAATTTGGATGCTCTCACGAAGCTAATGGAGATGTTTTCTTTTGACGTGGAAGATGACTGATGAGCTGATGACCAAAATGGGCTCGGTCCCAGGAACTGGACCTTGAGAGCAGCACACGCTTCGTTTGAATGTCGTTGACTCGGGAAAACAAGGAAATTCGTCCGCTCAAAGAAAATTCGCTACTATGGGTCGGAAAAACAGTAACTCATGAATGGTATTCTTGTAATATAATTTGGTTACAGGGATTTCATAATGACAGCAGTGAGGAATATTTCATCTACTTGGATTTAACTTTTTAGTTAAACATTTTATGTCTATATCCCACTCTGAATTGAAGGTCGACATGGTTGAAATGAAATTATTATTTAAATGTTCGAATTATTTCAAAAATTATTTAAATAGGGTAGGTAATCCCTAAAAATCAAAGTAAATAAAACGACTCTAGAGGAGGTGGTAATTCATAAAGATATAACAGTTGATTTACAATATTAATTTTCAAGTTTCGACTCAGGGGTTTCACAAGTATGAGGCAATTTTGTGAGATATTTTAAAAAAGCTAACATTTTTAAAAAATTTATGTACTGATAATAATGTAAGTAACTGACACTAATTCCATATAGTTTCATCAATTTCAAATTATCAATTCGATTTTAGTAATTTATTCACAGAAGTACTAGAGCAATCGTTTAAACATCACCCAATTTTTATATGCTTCTCAACAGACATCATTAATCCCAAAGACCAGGAGCATTTAACATTCACATTTTGCTGTTCTATAAAATATTTTAGGTTACACGATTTTTGGAAGAGAAAAGTTATTCCAATCCTGCATGGAATTTATCGAGAACTTTGGAGACTTTAAATCCCCCCAAACTGTTTATCCATACTTGTTTCTTTTTCTATGTTTCTCTAACGTATATAACACGTATTTTATATTTATTTTAGTGTATACTATACAGTTTCAAATCTATAGCCAAAGTTGTTGAAATGTTTAGGAACGTCATTGCATTGTGTGAGTTCGCAAATGAAAAGCAACAATGTCACATTTTTAAAAGCTCTACTACAAACATTGAAAGATTCATTAATATTTACCGTGTTTGGAAAAACTTGGCCGTAACAGTACACCATAACTATCACAACAAAAAAAAGATTTATAGGTTTCATTAAATAAGGACACTTCTTCAACAGCAAGAAACTAACTTACATTTCTTATATTAATGAAACCATTCCCTAGCAATCGATTCTTAAGCGATTTAAGACAAGTAATGCGATATAAAATATTTATTTCTCAATAAGTCTCGTTCGTATCCGCATTAGGGAGAATCGCCGATTACGCAAAGATATCAAATTCCCTTACGTTTATTGCCTCGCAATTTCTCCACAAGTCCACGAACGAAAACAAAGAAAAAATCACATCTCTCCAGCGACAAAGGGATCCTCCCCCACACACCGCAAAGAGGTAAGAAGAAAAAAATGAGAATGTTCCCCCGTCCCCTCGACTACCCCATGACGTTATCCAAATGGCGAACGTAGCCGTTATACTCCAAATAACACGCCACAAAGTTTTAGGCCCAGAGAAATTTCATTTTCCAGGAGAGAGAAAGAGAAACGAAATGCTTAGCGTCCCCCCTTTACATCTTCGTGTTCTTTTTCAACTTCCCAATTTGTTCAGATACCCTCACGCAGTTTCACAATCTACTTTTTTTTCTTGTCTCACTCCAACCTTCCACGCTCACTCCCCACCCAACCTTCAACCGCCTCAGCTTTCAAGCTCCTCAAACCACTCCCAACAACCCCCACCCCCTCCCTCGAAGATGGGATATAAAGAAAAGGTAATCGCATGAAGAGCGACTGAAGGTGCCCTCTTTTCCTTAAAACCGCACGCAGTTTTAATTAAACTTTCCTCCTTAGTTGCCTCGCTAGCCCTTTTCTCTCTCCCTCGGTCCAAACTATTGCACCCCTCTTCCCACCGAACACCGCTTCCTCTCTCATCCACCATTCTCTTCTTTCCTCACTTGAAAATCACATTTCGCCGTTTATCCGTTACCATACAATGAACTCTGGGGCCTCCTGTGTTATGTATGTGCATCCATATATATGTATATATGTACAGGAAAGTACGCATGGACATGCTGATACACAATACACAATAAAAACAGGAACAGAAAAAAGGATTAGACTCACTGTGGATATTTCGATGGCCACCGCCACCGTTATCGACTAGGATAATCATGTTTCTCAATATCCATAATAGGTCCAATCCTTTTTTCTTTTCCTGTTTCGTGTTTTATATTGTGTATTGTATACATACGCACTATATATTATATTATATATATAGTGCGTATATTTAAAGACTATCCTCAAAACCCTTCTCAATAATATTCTTTCCTATCAAACCCAGTACAGGAGTTGAAGAGAAGCCACAGTTACTTAATAAGTCCCTTCTCTTCGTCACTAACCGCGTACATTTATTAAATCATGTAGTCACCTTGCCAATGCCGCATTGATTCTTTTTCGTGTTTATTCTACAAGTCTCATATTCTATCTTGAAATCGGACATTGCTTCAAAGGTCTACGAGCACTATTCTTTTATTATCACAGTTCTCGTTGGGACTATTACGGTTGCCACCATAATATGTATTTGTCTATCTCTTATAATTATAATGGAATGGTGTGTTGTAATTAAATACTCACTGCTTTTCTCATAAATTGATAAATCAAGTAGCCATTGTAGTCTTGTCATTTGTTGAGATTTCGCTTTATGACAAATGAAGTCTGAAATGTTTTTAATGTTCTCTTCTTCTTGTTCTCCCGTATTCTTCCTCGTCGCTTGACTCTCTCTCTCTTTCTCTGTCAGTCTGCCTCTCTCTCCACCTCTTCGCCTTTTCTCTCGACTCTTTTCTTTAACTTAGTGGAAGATATGTTAAGAAATGAGGATTAATTTTGGCGCTTCGTCATTTTGTAAATACATATTTTTAACCAATTTTCCTTAGTAATTGCACTTTTTAAAATATATGGCTAATATGACTGTATCACTGTATCAATGATGTAAATATGCGCATTTATGGTAGATTTTTAATGATACAGGAATGAGTCTCCCAAGCTGTTCCTCCGTGGTCTATGGTACCGACGACACTCGGCTGCGTAAATTCGGTTTCGTCTTATAATGCTAGAACTGTAATCAGCCACTTATAAAAAGACACAGTTAACCACTATACCCAACTGGACGCAGTGGATCAACGAGGACAACGATCAATAGTAAGGGAATAGAAACACCTAATAAGCTTGGGAACACTAGTTTACAGTGTGTCGAAGAAACCTGAAGACAAAAATCCGTATTTACCTACATTTTTTTATAAAACATGGGTTATTTTACGTAAAGTAACGTGTTAAAGCATGTAAAATCTTTGCCAAAAGATAAATTATCAAAGTACAGGGGAACACTTTTACGAACAACATATTTATATATTTTCACTTGGAAATTATTGGTGGCGGCGAAGCGCATTTCACATATAAACAAATAAACAGATATAGTAGAGAACGGAGACAAAAATAAAAAGAACACTCACAGGAATTAGTTCGGACGTTTCGGCGGATGGACCGCCTTCGACAGCGACAGAGAGCGTACTAATTCCTGTGAGTGTTCTTTTTATTTGTGTCTCTATTCTCAATTATATCTGTTTATTTGTTTATATATGTATATATAAGACTATGATATGCTTAAAAGGTAGGTTCTAATAATTTTGCAAATAATCCAACAAATAAAAGATAATTCTCATTCTAATGATCTAAGAATATGGACCGCAGCTACGCGTTTGGCCATAAATGCTTTCAAGTCTAAAGTTCAATGAGGCCGTACACTGAGGCCATCACCTGATGGAATTTCATAATAAAACAAAGGAAGGTTGTCACTTGTATATACTTCCACAGAAAAACTGAAAAACACGACTGAATTAGACTATTGTCGCAGCCGGGAGAGGTAACTGGGGAGAGATTGTATAAATATTTTATTATGCTAAAGCATTCATTAGGAACACTCAGTAGATCCCCAATTGCCCGAAAAAAGACCTTTCTGGATCATACTGGCCCTTTTTATTTCCATTAATCTTATTCACTGGTGACCAACTTGCTAAAACTCATTTGGTTTCTCTTTATAGTTATTTAAAATAGAAACAGCATCGGTTTACAAACCCGTCAAAACACTCCACGGAAACTTGAAACAGTATAATATATCACCAGAGGAATTACACATAAGAAGATCTTGAATGACACTTGATCATATATATTGTAAAAGAACCCTAAAAGCATTATAGCATTGAAAATCCGAAAGTTACCTATTTATTAAAGCAACCGTAACGACTAAATTTCTTAGTCTCGACGGTGATAAAGCATTTACTTATTTTCAGAATCATTACAGTATTTCGAGTATTCTCCCATCCTCATTTGGGTAATGTGGTTTATGCGAAAAACAAATGCATATATTTCATAAAATAAATAAGTACGGTGGGTACATGCGGGCTCCGTTCTCTCTACGTGCTATAAGACATAGCATGAGTGTCCTCTCTCTCACCACATATCTTAGCACCTAGCATCCAAGTATATAAGAATACCGCCTCCGTCACCATCCCTTCCTTTATGGTGGCGAGAGAAAAAATAAAGAAATCCGGCGAGGGCGTCGTCTCGGAGCAGAGACCGGGAGCACTTATTTACCCTTCTCGGAGGGGAATCAATTATTCAAGAGGTTTGCGTCCCCAGCTTTCGGAGATCGACACCTCCCATGCAGCGCGGCGGGGAATTTTTCTCCTCACGCAGATCCCCTATAGTCATCTTTTCCCAGCCGGGGCCTCCGTTTGCTCAAACCCTTCCTTTCCGAAAGAGCCTCACATGTGCGGACGGAACTCCCTCAGTAACTTCCCGCCTGCTAACAGGAACTCTAGCTGACCAAGATGCCAAAAATTCTTCCTAAAACTGACTAAACGTTCCTCGGCAATTTGCATATAAATTCGTATGGGAATAACTTACGAAAACCTTAGGGTAGGAGGAAGGAAGCGGAACCTGCGGTCGAACTTTTTTACGGGCGTCCTTTAAGAGGGAAAAACTTCTGCATGCGGTTTTATCAGGGAAACATCAATATACAAGGAAGAAATGCAAAGTCTCCCCATCCAAATCGAGCAACCTATTCCGCAACGACTAGGGTTTTCATTCAAATACGTTGGCAGACCTAGCGGGCCTGTCGGGTTTTCTTAGCATCACTAAATACAGCAAAAATGAAGAAACGAAAGACGATATGCAGATGCTGTATCAAATCGCGTTTCGTCACTGAAGATTTATAAACCTTGTGCCAACAAATATTTAAACCAGAAAATAAGGAAATTAACATAATGAACATGTCGTTTTGTCTAAAATTGATGTACTTTTATGAGTTCATTTATATGTATATTATGGTATTTCTTATTTCAGATGACTATCTACTTGAATCAACAAAATGCAATGGTGTTACGCATTTTTTCCTGTTACTATATCAACGCCCAGCATAATACTCATTTGCAGACAGTTTAGCTTTACGTCATTTGACCATTCCACTATGCTTAGTTCTTCGTCTAACTAGTAGGGTGATATCATAAATTATTGAATATATTAAATTGAATTGAATATTTCAAACTACTTCCAGCATTACTTCAATAACTTGGACGAATAAGCACCAACCAAGATCTAAATCCAACATACGTAATTACCATTTTAAATGCATTACACTTAAACCCTCCAAAGGATTTAATAACTTGCCGCGGTGGGAAGGGTCAGCGGCTACATCCTGAGACCGATGGCGGTGGAACATTAATCTCCTAGTAGGGCAATTCTGGTCGGTAAGTTCAAGAGGTGAGAAGCTAAGAGTAACCCAGAATGCAGGGTCTGACTCAGTTTAAGCGGCTTCAAACAGCGTCTGAACCATAATGGACGACTGAAGCAGGCTTGGTATTATAATGCCTCTCTGGAATGAAATGGGAAACCTACAACAATGGAACTTGTAAATTTTTCCTACGGCGCAACTTCCCCTCATTCGGATCTCTGGGGGAGGAATACAGTGAGAGAAGACAGCACATAGAATATTGATCAAGTAGAGGGTACTCATCATAAAAACAGGAATATGTAAGAAAAAAAGAAAGATCATCAGAATAGTAAATTTGAATGTGCTAACATTTTTTGAGACTGGAACATTGGAAATTACAAAGCTGGGAATGAGGAAGAGCAATCTGCAAACCCTAGGGAAAAATGAAAATATGGGGGAGGATGTGAAGAAATAGAATGTGGTGAACAATTATAGGATCTACTATTCAGGCTAGGAGAGAAGAGAAAGATACTGTACGCGGTAGCAATAATGATAAGAAGAATGAAAATTCAAGTAATAAAAGTAAACTGTGTAAATAAAACTATAATAATGTTAAGAATTAAATGTAGCGAGAAATATATAGTAATCATCCAAGTATATATTCATACTAGCTGATATTCAGATGAAGAATTTGAGGTTTGTCATGAAAATATAGCATAAACAGCTGAAAAAGAGAAAAGATATGTGGGCACATGTGGGAGATTTGAATCGGGTCGTTGGTGAGGGAGTAGCACATATATTGAGGCATGCGATTTTAGTGAAAACCGTCTTGGAAGGGACCGTAGGAGGAGAGATCGCTGAGGTAAACCGAAGACGCTTATACAAATCAGTTAATAGACAACGTTAGAGTTAGGAGATACGAAGTTGTAAAGAGGCTGACAGGTGACAGGATAGCTTGGTGAACTGCTATACATAAAACTGCAAATGTAGGACGTCGATCGATAAGGTGGATGACCACCGTCTAAATAATTGTTATTCTTTCATTTGATAAGCAATAGGGAAGAACCAATGCCGAAGTGCCCAGAAGAGGCACCTAAACATCATGATGAGAGTATAGTTACAATAGCAGAGAAAATTATAGGACAGATATTGAGATATTACTGTTGATAAAAAAAACTAACAGGAAAGGATCTCACGAGGTAAGATTCATGGAGATATGAAAAGGACGGTATGTGGGTCACAATAATAGAGAATATTTGAGTAAGGAACTGCAAGAGTGTGAAGAGGCTGGCAGCTGGAAGGATTCTTTGGAGAGCAATTGCAAACTAATCTTCAGATTATTAATACTTGTAATGATAATGGTAACACTAGACGATCATGTCAGCATGTAAAATATAAAGCTTTTCATATCAAATTTCTTATATTAACTTGTGGAATGGTTTTAAAACTATTGTATTTCTCTATTGTTAGAAACAAGTTAGAATATGCTTCAGTCATGTGGACCTAACATCCAACAAAGCATTACCGTGGTTGAGAGACCGCAAAAATATTTTTATAGTATTTGTTTTTGTTAATTTAAGTTTTAATTTAATTTAAAAATCAATTATTCTGGAAAACCTCTACTTTTACGATTACTTACAGCATATAATAATTATTATACAGATCTTGACTTGTCCCTGAGAATGAATATTTTCTGTAAAGCAGTTTTAGGAAAACTATCAGCAATATATTGCTCCTGACGTGGAATATAATCTAATTTTGTATTTTTTAGGGTGGCTAGCTATGACATATATTTTCTGTACTTTCCTTGGATATATAAGTATACTCTAAAATTATATTTCCATGGTGGAACAACGGAAAAAATTATAAATAAATGAATGATAAGACCATTTGTATGCTTATTGGAGGAAAAGGAGAGGAAATTAAGATTAAACTGAAAGAGAAATGCACAGAAAAATGGAGATATTCAAGTATCCAGAGAGTAAAATAACTGAATATATATATTTTTTTTTCAGAGAGCTAAGAATAAGAATAGGATAGTCAAAATAAAAATGCAAAAGAAAAAGATAGCTATTCTGAGCACCGCTGAAAAAGGAACCGATAAAGAGAGTAGCAAAGTGTTACTGGAGTCTGGTATTTGCGCATTAAAGAAGGAAGATGAAAGAAGATTGGCGAGAGGTGGCTGTTGCAGAAGAATTGAAGAAGTGAGCTGGAAAGACAAAGAGAGGATGGATAAGGTGTTGACGAGAGCAAGTGACCTTGATGGAAAAGTTAAGAAATAAATAAAAGAAGTTGATTGTACATCGTGTGAAAAGAGATTGTTTGTTGTAGACTGGGAAAAAAGATGGTAGAAAGGAGATAAAGGGATGGGAAAATGAAGAAAACGCTAGATAAAAACAAAATAGGAGGAAATTATGTAAATACGGAAATATTGACTAAAAGAATTGTGAGGGAGCCCATAAGGCATAGACGGGGAAGAAAACATGATGATGAACCATATAGTTAAGGTCATAAATTTACCATGAGATAGATCTTACTTGAATTTGTTTATTTAGTGCAAAAGGTGGTGGGGTGTTTTGGGTTTTGAGGAAATCGAATTTTTTTCGTACACGTGTCAAAATTGGCGAAAAATGTCGGAGTTTCGGGTCGGCCGTCACTTGCTAAGTTTTATAAAATGGTGAAAATGATTTATTTTCGGCAGCGTGCTCTCGCTCTGAGGAATTAAAATGAAGGGGATTACAAGTCCTCTTCCTATTAGAAAACCAAATTGATAAATTTCGTCGAGTCCGACGTGGTGCGATGTAGGTCCTAGGTTCCATCGCTAATTAACCTCTGAAAATAGTGGGGAATGATGCGTCTACTGGCCTTAAGTCTGCTTGAAAACTTTTTTTTGTTGTTCTTCTACTTTAAAAAAAAAAACAGACCAAATACGTATTAAATCTAGAGGAGAAGAATTATCTTTTGTAAATAGTGACGTTTTACGTTTAATCTGCGCGTGACGACGAGTATGATAGTTAAATATCATGAATAAATGCACTCAGATGTTACTCGACTGCCTCTCGGTTCATTGTTTGCTGAAAAGTAAAAAAATGCCTTTCCTTCTCAATATTGTTATTGTATCCCCTCGTGCCAGTAGTCTTCGCTTTCTTCTGCCGCATTACCATATAATGCTATAGTTCCTTTACCGCTTCGCACACATGCATGCACTGCATAGCGGTGAGATCCGTTACACACCCTATATATCTCTAATTAATTGCCTCAGGATAAAAAAATTCAAGACCCGTCCCCTTTCTTCGTAATAAAGTCCTTTGTCGGCCGTGGTGGCCTCCGCAGATTAATTCACTAAAATTTAGGGGGTTAAAGTGGGGTGGCGGTGTGTGGCAGCGGAGGGAAAGAGGAGGGGGAGGGGGTGGTTGGTTGAAGTGAGGGGGATGTGGGTGTGAAGGGAGGGGGATGGGAGTGGGTGTTCGGGATCATAAATCCATCCAACCACCGCATCCCACGCAGTGCGACCTCTCCCCGCCCCCCTTTCTCCTTCCCGGCACCACCCCGCATGGCGTCTTGTGCCCATCCCCCCAAGCCGCAAATCAAAAAAAAAAAAACAAAAACCCCGGCCCCGCCCCCCCCCCCCCTCTCTCTCCTCTCTCTCTCTCACCTCCCTCTCTCTCCTCTCTCTCTCCTCTTTCTCTCTCCTCTCTATCTCCTCTTTCTCTCTCCTCTCTCTCTCTTCTCTCGCTCTCTCCTCTCTCTCTCTCCTCTCTCTCTCTCTCTCCCCTCTTTTTCCTCCCCCTCCCCCTCCCCCTCCCCCCCTCCTCCTCTCTCTCCCC
>WURS02370433.1:0-17441 GCA_011762765.2 Rhinocypha anisoptera
AATATTGTCTCGTTACCAGGTACCACTTTGAGAGTTTCAGCTAGGTCATTGATATACAGCAAAAACAGAATAGGCCCCAAGACAAAGCCTTGGGGAACACCTGCTAAGACCTCTCTGCCAGGAGAGAGAAATGAAGTAGAACTAGATGGAGTAAGGTGAGAAAGATAAAAGTTATTAAAATTTAATGCAATTTCAGAGTAATCAGATAATTTTACCAGTAGAGTCAAGTAATTGGAGACCTTGTTGTTGATGCCTGCGACTCTTGGATTCTTCAATTATCTTCCAGATTTCCTTAGACTTATTAGTGACATTTTCAATTCTATTGCCATTGCATGATTTTTTAGCAGATTGTAGTAAGAGGCGATATCTTTTCTTTAGGTCATGAAATTCTACTCGATCAGCTGGTTCATCTTTATTTTTATAGTAAATTGTGTATATTATTTAAGTTTTTTAAATCCAGTTAGTTTTTACTTTATTTTTGAAAGATTAAAGTACTTTTTCATAATTTATTCTCATCTATTTTTTGATGAAGGATACTGAGAACAACAAAACAATAAATTTTAATTTAGATCATTAAAAATTGAATTTATGACAAGCATTTATTACATAAATATTTTTACTGATAAAACAAATTTATTTTTTTATATGTATAAACAGTATTTTTTCTTACAGGAATTGCCAGCGGCTGAGGTCATTTAGCAACTTCAATTTGGGCTATCACAACACCCATGCTCTAGGCTGGACTCGAACTCATGACCTTTGTGTTGGCAGGAAAGCACATTACTCCCAGGCTAACATGGCTGGCTGTATATAACTCATTAACTCACCATTTATTTAAGATATGTATGTGTGTTATGAAGAATTACTTAAGTTTATTATCCAAATATTCCTTTTAATTCTTGAGATACATATAAAACATAACTTTGAAAAAGTATGTTTCACCCCATAAATGCTCTGTTGTATTAAATATAATATTTTGCCTAAACTGCAGTTTTATAGTTCCCATAAAGTAGTCAGTGGGCATACTGACTAATTTCTGTCACAAAAAGAGTTTGAAAAGGGACTTTAGAAAAACATGTCACATTCTGTAACAGGGGGAGAATGTGGTGGAGGTAGTGAATGTTTTGTGGAGTCACCAGATCCAAAAGAACTTGAAACATGTATGTCTGACTCTGACTGATTCTCTGACTCGACCATTCTTCCTCCACAAAGTCTGTTTCATCTTCACTGACAGAAGCAACTATTCTTCATTCACTTTTAAATATGAAATCACTTTCTGTTGAAAATAGCTCACTTTTGTCTGATATATCATCTAAATGTTTACAAAATTACTTTCTCTGGGGTCATTTTTGATAACATGTCATGAATGAATCAAAATAAGAGTAATCACTTGTATATTTTCACAAAAGGACCAGTAAAAGACACCCATAAGTTCCCAAAGTCATCACCTTGAGCTACCATTATACTATTAGCATTGATAAAAACACTTTGAAGCAATCCAAAAGAAGTAACTCATAACCGAATAAGTACAGGATGACTAAATAAATAGTGAACAAGTGGAATAAGTCACGTCTTATGGGTAACATCTTCTCCACTCACTCAGTGAAGTAAGTGCATTGACCTCCAAGGGGTAATGAGAGGGGGAGGGGGCAATGCGTAAACCCAACAATAAACGATAATGTAAGAGTACCTATAGCAGTTCATCTTTGATGAAAGTACTTTTCACAGTTGTGACGTGTCTTATGACCATGGAACGACCCTCAAGAGACTACTGACAAAAGTGAACGGTGAGCATTACCATAGAATGAGATTGATATTAGACATGAAGATTAAATACACAAATTGCAGGTAATCGTTTTGTCTCTTGTATCATGACTCTGGCATGATGGCATCTTGATGGAAACATAAGCATACAGTTCTTATGAAAGAATGGTAGAAGAGAGAGTGAATATAATTTACAGACATGGAGAGCAAACATTACTTCGGAAGACAAATAACCATGGATTAGATATATTAGGTGATTGGGGGTATATATAATTATTTTTTAATGTAGAATACTTAAGCTGTAAATAGAAATCCCATTCTCAAAGTGAGAGCTAACAAACATGATGCCAGTAGGAACTCAATTTGTGTCAGCACCTTGAGGAGTTATGGGTTAAGTATAGAAATATTTCCATTTTTCAATAATCTTAAAAGTCTATGTGTAACTTGTACTTAAAACTTTATTTGATAAACACAAATGAATTAATTTGTTAGTATGTAAAATTGCTGGATTTCACATATTCATATGACATCATTCATGAAGCAGTCATGGCTAATGCTTAAATCCAAAGGTTCTGATTAATAATGAAATAGGCGTTTACCATTAACATAAACTTATAAATATCTTTATTAAGTCAATATCACTTCACTTTAGATAAGAAGAGAGCATATATCACAAATATTTATGTAAAACAGCATATTATCACAGTTCCATCATTAAAAACAATTCATCATTACAATAACATTATTGCACCAACAAATTTAATGTTAAATTTAGATTCAAAGCAAGAATAGCTAAGAGAATCTACAAAAGAGTTAAAACAGGCAACTATAAGATACAAGGCATATATCAGGAAGGCATTTTTTCACATTTGTTACATATGTAGATTAAGTTTCTTTTTAATACAAAACATTACATCACTGAATCAAAAAATGTGTGACATAATCAAACTGCAGTTATAGAGCTATTCTCATTTTAACTTAAATCTTTATTTCAATTCTGAAATAATACCTCTCATTGTCTGTTTCAATTATTCAATGAATAAACTGCAAACTAGAACAAACAATTATTCCTTTCACAATTTGTGATGCTACCTTAAGTATTTCTTTTAGGAACTCATCGAATCAATGCAGGGGATAAAATGTATAATTACCAGTTTATCCTCTAATTACATTCATTACTATTATTGACTATTATTTCGCAAAGTTCTAGAACAACTAAAGCATTTGGAATCCAAAGTGCCTAATTTATCGACATTTCAAATTCAGAGCAAAAGGTTGTTGCAAAAGCAAAATGGTGGAAGACTTGGCCACTGAACAGGGGAAGAAATGGCCCATTCTTCCATACTGACAAAGGAGAAAAGCATCCCCGAAATATTTCTTCCCAATGTCTTTATTGTTCAGGTGAAATTAGGACTGTAAGTTCCTCACTTACATTTAACCTTTCACATTCACCATTAAATGTGATTCTTTTAAGAGTTTCTTTTTATGTGCGTGTGTTGCTGCTCGTCTGAATTTGTCTGAATTAATAATATAATTATATATAGATACACGAATTCATGCACACACTTATACACATACACACACAGAAACAGGTAATAAAGAAAGACTCACATAATGAAGAGATATTTTGGGGCTTGCTATAAATGCTGAGGCAGATCCTGTAAGCAGGTCCATATTCACCCACTATCCCCTTTAAAGAGATTAATTTCCTTAGTGTTATTGAATCTTTCAGACTGTAACAAATGTCTATAAAATTCTCTCAGGTTTTAAACCCAGTGTGAGTTCTTGTGGGCCAATGTTTCGATGAAAGACTCATTCATTGTCCTCAAGGCAATTAATTGATGTCTGTGTCTAGAGAGCTGCCTATATATAAATCCTTTAAAGTGCTCTATCACCTAACAATGCTCTCATGCTAATCAATTATGAGGTGGCAAACAATTAAAAATATGGAAGGAATGGGAACCTCAGTTTGGTTTTTATATAGGCCGTTCTCTAGACAGGAACATCATTTGCCTTGTTACTCTCACATGGGAAGATTTTATCAATAACTTTTGGCAGGTAAACATTTCAAATCCATAACAAATTTCGTATTCTTATTTTGAGTAAGGAACTCATTTTGAATGGAAGGCAGGTAATTTACTGCTCCTACATGCATAGATTTCTGATTTTCATTCCTGCCACTCTGAGTAATCCTTGCTCTCAAAGACCGAAGTTTCAGGCGTGATGTGGTGGAATTTTAACATGTTGAGTGAATGATTGATGCAATTTTCCACAAAAAATATATTTATTGCAACCTAGGTTTCGATGCTGATGCCATCATCATCAGGCTGATGGCATCAGGCCTAATGATGATGCTGTAGCATCGAAACCTAGGTTGCAATAAATATATTTTTTTTGGAAAATTGCATCAACCATTTACTCAATCCTTGCTCTTTTGTTTCGACCATTTGCCTTATCAGTGCATTATTGTAAAGGTGGTAGCATTGTCTGTAGAGAATCAATCATGTCCATTATGGTTAAAATAAAGTTAGAGTCTCCACTAAGAATTTCTCTTCCCACTCTATAGGTATTAATCATCATGTCCCTAACTTTCTCAAGTAATCCAAGTTGTATTAACAATTTATATATCTTTATGATCATGGCTTCAACTAACGGATTAGTTTCAGACAATTTTTTGACTAAAACGGCATTTAATTCTGCAAGATACTCCAAACCTTTTCTCAGAGCACCCTTCCCTGCATGGTGACAGTAGATTTCAGAAAAAATAAATTTAATTTGTAGTGTATCAATATGATCCTCCCCCTGACACTGCTTTCTTAACTGGTAAACAAATTTATACACTTGAAGAGAGTCTTTCTTGTATTGATTTTGCAACAGTGAGGAACCAACCATCTCCATTTCTTTAAGTGAGCCAAGCATATTAGAGGCTAATGATGAATTGCTTTGTAGAATGTCAAAACACTCACCTACTAGAGTGACTGCCTTTGCTGGGTTTCCCATGAAGCTACAAAGGAGTGCAATGCGGTTCTTAATTTGGACTCTGGAAGAGTCTTTCACTGAAGTCAAATCCTTGACATATTTTTCATATTTCTCACATTCATCTAGAGCCTCCTGATATTTTGATTGCCTAATAAGAATGTCTGCAATATTCAGTGTAGTTCTTAAAGGGTCAGATGTTACTAATTCCTCCAGCTGAACCTTTTGTATCTCTCTGAATATTTTTAAAGCTGAATCATTCTTTCCAAGATTATATAAATTTTCTGCAATCATTTCCTTTATATTTATAATCTTTAAATGATTTTCTCCTAGTTTCAACTTTGAAAGTTTATATGCTTCCTCTGCCTCCTTGAGTGATTTCGAATAATCTCCTTCACTTCTATATTCATTTGCGAGGCTAATGTGTGCCTGAACTAAATTATTAATATCAACTCCATTAAGATAATTACTGCTTCTCCCTATCATATTAAGGCATTCTTTATATTTTTCTGTTTTTTCCCCTGTGCCTGATAAACCTGTAAGTTCACAATCTGAATGAGTATCACTTAATCTTTTGTATTCATCCACAATTCTTTTTGAATGATTCCTGCTGTCTTCTTTATATTTTTTAGCCTCTTCTTTATAGCCAGTTTTTTCCAATGATTGAATAAGATTTATTTTTAAGGAAAACATCAAATTAGAATCTACATCTGGCATCGAGTGTCCCTTCGTTAAAGCTTCCTTCAAAATTGTCACACTCTCTTCATGTTTCCCCATTTGCAGCAATGAAACACCAATGTAACTCATGGTCCACAACACATCAGAATTTTCCCCATAAATCCTCTTTAAATCCCCAATGACCTCCTCATAAATAGTTATCGACTCTTCAAACTTTCCAACAAAATATAATAACCGACCCATACCCCTTCGAGTGAAAATTACCTTTGGATGGTGAGGACCTAGGTGGGTCTTTAAAATGGATATAGCTTTTTCACCAAATTCCAATCCTGGTTTCTCCATTGAATTGTTTGAAAATTTTTCAAGTATGTAGAGGGGTAAGAAGGCAAAGCATTCCACTATATCTGCATACTGAGATGCATACTCCCATGCAAAAGTCGCGTGTTCAGGTTCAATCACATAAAGTAAGTGTAAAACTTCAATCAGAACTTCTTTTTCCTTTCCACTATCTTTCAGACAAACACGATTGACTAACTGAACCAATCGGTGCATAGTTGCTTTGGAGTCATGAATTGATATAATAGAGAGCCTTTTTAACATTTCCAGTCCTGCTGCTAAGTTGATATCTTCATAATTCACTAAACTACAGCAAAGAACTTTAACATCTATGTCATCAGGTGATAAATATGACATTAAATTCAACAGATGAAGGGCTTCCTCTGCATGTTTTGATTTTCTAATGCAATCAATAGCGATAGTCATAGTCTTAAAAGTTGTTTGTGAGTAACCATTCAATAAATCCTTGTGGAACTTATAATCTAATAACTCCTTGCTCTTTTTCTTGAATAAGTTTAAGTAATGACTTATGGTAAATTGCTTTGAAAGATTTTCCATTTTCTGACTCATTTCTTTGATGTATGAAACAGCTTGTTTTAACGCTAATGGGAAATGGTTTAAAACATTAGTCAATTTAATGGTATCATCACTGTTGAAACCTGGTAAATGACCTATAGAATTTTCTATAAAGTCACACGCCTCATCTAAAGAAAAATTACCGAGGCTTAAAAATTTGATGTCTCCCCAATTTTGGCTGCGAGATGTTACAAGGACATGAATGCTCTCATTCTCTGATAATGTAGGGAAGTAAGGTTCTATATTAGAGTTCACATCAGCATTGTCAAATATGAAAAGTGTTCTCTTCCCCTCAAAGAATTTGTAAGTTTCCCACAGTACTGACTCAAAAGCCTTTTGGTCACCATTTTGATTTTCTTTCTTAATTCCTAATATATCAAATGCCAGCATGTGAAAACACTTTTCCAGTCTGTCATTCCCTTCTGCATCTATCCATATTACATTGTCATACAGAGAGCCAAAGTGCATTTGAGCATACTTCCGTGCAAGTTCACTTTTGCCTATCCCACCAAGACCCGTAATGACTTTTGACTGTGATATGACTGCCTTCCTTCTTCCACACTGGTGCTTAGAACAGTGTGCAAATTCTCCATGTAAATATTGATGCAAATCTCTCAATTGGGCCTCTCTCCCAGTAAAATTATGAACCGGCTCCATCAAGTTAAACCGAACGGAACCTAAAAATTCCTTTTCAATGCCCTGGAAAAATTCATCCACATGTATTTCCGTCAAGTACTTGGCATCTTTGCTCTCGGCCCATGAATACATCATTTTAAAGAACCTTAAGTATGCATTTCTTACATCTGCCTCTTTAAATCGGCTTTTTAATTCTTGCAAAATTAATAGCTCCATTTCTTCAATACCAGGCTGGTTCAAAGAAAATCTCAAAGCTTTAAGAAACTTGCTCACATCTACATCCAGGGTGTCATCACACACACATTTGAATGCACTCAAGTCGATTTCAAAGGAATATTTTTCAAGGTCTGCAAGGTCCAAATTAAAATAACTCAAACTCTTCCTAAGAGAATCCCTAAATTCATCCAAATTGCCTGGTAGTGAATCCTGTTCTAAGAATTCTCTGCTGAATCTTATCTTTCCTGCCTCTTCAATAAGAACATATTTGATCAAACATTTAAAATGCTTCCACAGTACACTTTTCTCAGACACCACCGATACAATCGCAGAGTCCTTGTTTTTGTCAAGTAGACGTGACAGTCTCTTTGCCAATTGTTTTGGGGAATCCAAGTTCGCTCCTCTTGTACAAAGTAGTTCCTTGGAGAAGCATAATTTCTTTTCACTTAGGAATTTAGAAAATGTGTCTTCATATTTCTCACCTAGAGAAATATCACATTTGATGTATTGGGCCCACAGTTCTTCACGGAAATGCCTCGCAGCTGATGATAGATTCTCAGAATGGATGAAGTTTTCCCTAAATCTCAGAGTTATCATGTCTGCTACTTCATTCCTCAAAACATTTTCATAAAGATCAAACAGTTGTGGATCTCCTGTTTCCGTCTCGTAATTTATGCTGTATTCTGCTTCATTCATGACACATTCTGCAAATTTGGATGGGATTCCAATGACACCATTTTTCAAGTGCAACACAAGTGCCTCTTTACCCTGAAATCTGTTGCTGAACCTTTTCAATTCATTTCCAAATATATCATCTTTCTCTTCTCCATTTACCGTGAACGTCTGTTCTTCAATCACAAATTCTCCAATTCTATCACCGTATTTGAAATTCACATTACTGCATATGACTACATCTTTTATCTCATCACATTTCTCCAAAAGCTTTCCACCATGTATCACTGTCCGGAATGCATTAAAATACATCCTCAGACTGAAATCCTTATTAGGGACTTCAAAGAGATGAGAAGCACGCAAAGAATCCTTGTGACCATGTAGTTTATGTTTGGCTTGGACCAACCGGAAATACCGTCCAATCCCATGCTTCTTGTCCTTGGGATAGGAGAATACAATATCGTCAAGTTTATGAGCATCTTCCACTTCCGTGCCCAGTTTGAAGTTGCAGTAGCCAAGATTCAGTGCACGTACGGCAAAGAGCATCAACAAATGGAATTGAAAGGTGTAACCATGGTGAGATTTCTTTGCACCTGCACCTCTGTAATCTTCTTGCAGTGCAGTCAAGGGTGTGCCAGCCCCAATGCCACCACCTCCACCTCCTCCCCCTCGTTTCTCCAAATCCATCCCCCAAGTAGACTTCACAAGTTGCAGCTACCCTTCCGGAAGACGCTAGTCTTCACGACCATCAGTGGCTCCAGGACAGCTTCAAGCTCCTGCATAAAAAAATAAATTCATGTCAGGAATTACGAATGTATTCATCAATAACAAATGCTGTAGTTTCAGGCGTGGTGTAGTGAAATTTAACATATTAACAGCAATGAGACGGCAATTTTTCACTGTTAAAAATGTAATTTATTTCAACCAGTGCTCCCCTGTACAGTGTTGGCTTCCTTCTGCATGCCTTATAAGTGTAGTAAGTACTTTTTCTCATTTGTGCCTTATTAATTGAGGACAATCCACCTGACAACAGTTACTTTGTAACAAAGTAATACCAGATATTTTTGCATTATTTGTGATGTCCTTTGGTCTCGATCCCGCCCCCTTCATCCCTCCTCCAATTAATCCTTCCCCCCCCCTCACCTTGCCATACTTCCCCATAGATGCTTTGTATTTATGTTGGTACTTGGATTAAAACATTTTAGACCTGATGATGTTGATGCAGTGACATCGAAACTGGTCAAAATATTTTTAACAGCGGAAAGTTACCATATCCTTGTCATTTATTCCTCAACTATGGTTTTCAAAAAAGGTTTGCTACAATTAGAAGTGAAACTTAGATATAGGTACAACTTTACCTTAGAATATCCATAGTTGAAATAAATGCATATCATAATTCTCCAAAGGATTTGTTATTTGGTACAATGCGTTTCACTATATTATGACACCATCAGGTACTCAATGTATCATAATACTCAATGCCATAATAAGGTGAAATGCATTGTACAAACAATAAAACCATGTGAAAAAGTACGATATGCATTTATTTCAACTATGGATATTCGTAACTTACATGAAGTGATCCTAACTTCATAAATTTTATTATTATTCTAAAATGATTAGACAAGGCTGTGCTATTGTTATCCTCCATAAATCATTAGTCTATCCTATTGTAAACATGACAACTAATGATTACACTTTCAGGTGAAAGTGTCCATGCCAATGATACAGTTTATTCCCACATGGGAATTCGACTAGTTAAATGTTGATTTCTAATGGATTTAATTATTCAATTGTAGGAGCTATTTAATGCTTCCAAAGATCTGTAACTTCCATGCATCACTTTGTGGTTATATTAGTAATATTTCACTTTTAAAATGCTGTGTACTTCCTGCCTCCTTCCATGCCAGCCAAAATGCTTGTGGGTTGTCTCACTTTGTATTATTGTCTCAACATTATACTTTCTAACATGCTCTCCAACACCTCATTAACTGTTACTATATTTCTTCCGTCTGGTTTCTTTTAATTCTCCTAAAAGCTTTCAATCCTCCCCCAAACTTGTATAATGACTGTTCATCTTCCTTTGAGACCATTGCTTTTTTCCTCTGCCCTTCACAGCCACATTACAAAGCCTCCAAACTATGCTCATCCTTGATTCTCAATTATCAGTTCTCCAAACCATATAATGCTATGTTCAAAGTTAAATATTCAATGATCTTTCCCTTACCTCAACTTCCTCACATAAATTCTCTCCTAGTTAATGCTAAAATTTAAATACATTTTCTCTCATTATGTACATGCTACTTCAGTCAGTTTCTTTTAAAACCTTACCCAAATATGTCACTGGTGTGATCTATTTGCTTTCATTTATTTTTGTCCTACTTCTGTTTGACTTTGGTCTTCTATTTTCTGAGAATCACATATCTTTTACCTTTTGTCATTTTATTTCCAGTCCATAGCCTTCACACTATTTGTTTAATGAATATGAATGAAGAAATAAGGACTCATGGCTCAACAGGATCAACAGAGTTAGATCATTCACAAATGTGACAAAAATAATTAAATCCCCAATGATATTCACTCCTGTACTTTCTTCCCTTACTATTTTTTCTGGATAAATATTTAAAATTCTGGAAGATTCAGGGATGGTTTACTCTCCTGGTTAGCACTTGCTGTCCTGATTTTTCATTGGCAACCCTTGTGATTGTGCTGACCTATAATTGGTTCAAATGAATTTCCAATTCTCCAGTCCACTCCCACATTGTCAAATCTGTTCAATGCTTTGGTGAAATAAATGTCAAATATGAAAAAGTCCAAGTGCAACTCCCTTCTGTGATTTTCTTATAATAGTGGTGTTTTATTTATTTTACCATTGCCCCCACACACAGCAATAAGTGGCCAATTACTGTGGACAGTATAACGTTATAACAATGACCTAACACACACATCCATGCCCTAGGTGGAGATTAAAAAATCCACCTAGTCGGGATGCAAACCTATGACCTCCAGGGAGGCAGACGAGGATGTTACCACATCACCACCGAGGCCAGCAACCACTACGTGACCACCTTTCTTTTTAAAAGTTGAACTGATTTTGAGCTTGAGTTAAATTTGGGTATTAACTAGGAGAGAATTAAAGTGAGGTATTTCAGGTACAGAGAAGATCATTGAATGTTTAAACTTGAACGTAGCATTAAATGGTTTAGAAACCTGGCCATTGAGGATCTAACCGTGTTTCAATGGATGTCATTATTACCTGTATGAAACTTATATTTCAAGCCCTCACAAACTGTTGCACTTGTCTTTAATGGGATGCAGATTAATATCTACCCAACAGTTTTATAACCAGACCCCATAAACACTCCAGTACTGGGCTCATGCAACCCTTATTAATCAACTTTCCCTAATGAAAATGGGTTCTACTGAAGTATTTTCAATGCCTTTTGACATATTTTCCTCAATGATCCTATCTTGTCTTCTGATAATAATAATGGGTCTATTGCCAACGTCACCTTCCATTGTTACTAATAAATGTAAATAAAGAGATTGGATTGCCCGACTGGATAAATTAGCAGGAGAGAGGTTTGTTACAGTCATCAGTAGGAGGCAGAGAGCTTTGGGGAAAAAAGGGATGGCTGGAAGAGTTGGGCAGGGATGGTTCATGTTTTCTTCTTGCATTCCTTCACCATGAGTACTTTCTTTGAAATCCAACCTTTTAATTACTAGTAACGAGTTTAAACAAAGAAAATGGAATGCCTCACCCAAGATTTCTTCCATATAGCCTTTCAATCTCTATTGAATTTCCTCTTTTAGTTTAGTCAAGGTTCCCTCCCTAATTCCTTATAAGTATCACGCACAATTGTTTTCACGTGTTTCTGCATTTCTTCCGCCTTCCCACCCACACTCGTTTCTTCCTCCCTCAGCAATTTTTCCAAGTACTCAAACTGTTCCCTCCACTATGTATACTATTTCTCCACTTGGATGAGAAAGTTAATATAGTCGAGGGGGCAGTTATTCTTCTTGAATGTCTTCACAGGTTATTCACCGAGTCAGGGATTCGACTCCCGACAATTCAATGGTTGAATCTGCCATCAACTGTGAAGCATTCAAGTCAATTGTGGAATCAACCTCTGAATCGTTGTCTGCTGAATCCCAGATATGTTGAAAAACCCATAAAGACTTAAAGACCCATAAAGCCCTGCAATCATTCACTTACGTGCCTAATCCAATCATTCACCCATTCTCTCTGCCTCTCACATACTTCCAATTCCTTCTCTCGTCAGTGACCAAGGACATCCCATTCCTCCTCACATTTACTATATCCATTGATTCTCCAACTTTTCTCATTCCTTCTAGAGGGTCCCCATTCCTTTATCCCCAAGTTCCCACTCCCCCCTTATAATTAGTTCCATCACTGTCTACCAGCCAATCAATCCTTTGACTCTTTTAAAGCCTCTGCATTTCATTTATGGATTCCTCTACAATAGCTACATCAAAATTCTCTTTTCTGCATTTATATTCCTAAGATACTCTTATACAAACCTTTCAACTGCACCATGCTTACTTTCTAAATTACATCTCTCGAAATTTACCTCGACTGTCATGTTACTCATCCGTGCATTTTCTTCTCTTCTCACTCATTTCATTCATTTAATGGATAGCACTAGAACACATTCTTCTCTTTTTCTCAGCTCTTTGGATCACATTTTCGTTGGTTACTCAGACTATTCATAAAATGTTAAACATTCTCCTGTGGCACAACACTTGCATTATTTTAAATTGTATTTCCTTCGAGATTGAGTACGTAGATACCTAACTTCCTCAGAAAAGGAAGCTTCATGTGTTAGTCTTGAATAACCTTATCCCCTCTTCCTTATTTCCCATAGTAATTAGTAGCATTAAGTCATTGTTCTTATGAAAGACTTTCCTTTTCGCTAGCACTATTTTACATACTCTATTGCTTTTAGAAACTTTGGTATTGTGTATAGAGCAATAAAACTTGGTAAGAATAAATGTACCGAATACAGCTAATATTATTATATTGGTATCATAATGATAGTTTTACCCGCTTGCAGGTAAAAGATGTTTGTATAGTTTCAACAAGATTAAGGTACTAAGAATTTTGTAGTTACAAAGAAACCTTTAAGCAGGTTACAAGCAAAATAATCATACTCAGTACACACCATAAACTCATTTACCCTATAAACATTTATTCAACAGAAACTTTTTTTACTTCATTTAAAACGTTTAACAGAAGAATAGTTTTAACGCCAGAGGATAATTTACTGTAAAACAAAGAGTCAGAATGGTAAGAACCTTTTAAGGAAAGTGAATAAGAGTGTTGATTTTTAATGGGGGGTTGAGTATGTGTGATAGCCAAGAGTTAATAGGGAAGATATCAGGGTTTGATTTCACAAAACACACACACCTTCAAATATAAAGAGATGGAAGTGTGATAATTTTGACGACAGAGAAAAGTGGTTCGGATTGGAAATCTCTTTATGTCTTTAATCGCTTGTTTTTAGCAGAAAAAACTTAGTAGATGTGAACCGTGTGAACTGACCTCCCTCCCCAAAACATAATGGAATGTGATAAACGGGAATGAACTTTTGCCGGATCCAGCTTCGGGATCTCAGCTGACACAATGAGAGCCAATTTATGGATCATAAAAGTACCAATTGAGACGTGTTTAATGATTGTATCAACATGGACTGAAAATTCGAGGTCATCTCTTATGTGGAGGCCTAAGAATAATGTTGTTGTAAAAGTCGATTATTATGTTAGTAGTAATGTCAATAGTATTAGTAGCAGCATCTGCTTACGTTTTGTAGGCATTTTGTTAAGGGAGTGAATGAAAACAGTCTTTGCACTAGCACTTTCACTAGTACTCCCGGTTCGGAGCACAGATAACGTAATCCACTATTAAAGAAAATTAATGAAATTTCAAGGAAAACTAATGAACAAATATTTAAAATTTTATTTAGTTACGTGTTCTCCGAAGCGAACAAAAGCCAAGTTTACTTCTTGTAACTTTGATTTCTCAACGTACATCAGTTGAAAGCGTTATACATACATATTAAGGTCTGGATACCATTGTTCTTCTCATTGGCGTACAGTACAAGAAAAATTGTTCTTTATGATGATGGCACTATTTGAGAAAATAAAAATAACAGAAACTTATCACAGAAACGTATTTCGCCGAACTTGACTCAGGATTATTTGCAATGACGTTCATGAATGACTCGTTCATAATGAACCATTCACTCTAATGAATAGAATCTTGATGCTATTGTCTTGTCTTCCTTCAATAACATTTTTAAAAATAACTCAGAGCGATGGCCGGCGAGTCTTATGATTCATTGAGTCATGTTTCTGTTCATTATTTTGATTCAATTCGTTTTCCTTCCGATTCGATTCAGTTACGATTCCGAATTGAACCGATTCATGATCAAATTTTGGATACCAGTAATGATACAATTCGATAAAATTCTTATTAAGATTGAAGGAGATGTTTCATGAAGATGCTGCTACAAATGCACCATTCCTTTACTATTATGATTCGAATAATCGAAACAACATAACTACCATTTATTGAGTGCAGTTATTGGTTCATCACGTCCGAATTGAAAGAACGAGTTACTGGCAAGTACCAAACACAAGAATCACATGATGCGTATTCAATTAACCCGCCTGTTCCTTACAGCGGGAACCTGAAGAAAATCATTCCCAAGGTATTTAAAATCCAACCTCTAGTATTTTTGGAACATTCCTAACGAGGGTATCTACGGCGTAGTGTTACCTACACAAAAAATGATAAAATTTAAGATTAACTTAGAAAAATTAGGGATCGTTGACTCTAGCGCAACAAGGAATTAAATTCTAATTAATTATTAGTAGGCAAATATTTTTATTCTAACGCGCCAATGGGGTTACCTGTTCGCATTGAATAAATTATTATTATTATTATTTAGATTGTAATTATTAATCAGTGTGTTGTCTCCCAGTAATCTGAGATAATATTATTTTAGATAAGTTAATTCATTTCAATAGATGACTCGTCATATTAAAAAAATACTGATCCTTTGTATGATTAGTGAGTAGAGAGAGTTAATATTAATCGTATTTCGTTTACAGTGCCTATCAAAAACATCATGAGGTCGTTCACTTAGCGTTTTTCGTCTTTGGGTTTCCCTGAATGGCACATATTTAATGACCACTATATTTTTTATCGCTGATAATTAAAACTCGCTATATAAAATTTTAGAAGAGCGAGGAGTACATCATCTAAGAGAATTACTTTTCGCGAGCGCCTTGTCAAATAGTACCCAAATGTACACATTCCATCTTTCCACTGACGGTGAAAAATTAAGATTTTTGAAACATTATTCCTTTCAGACCTCTCCTACTATATATAATCTATCGTAATTCCTCCAAGTGAGAACTTTCTTACGAATCATCGAATATCACTCACTATTCGTTGATTTTTTAAAATATTTTTTAAATTGATTCAATTTCGATCAATATCATTTTTGAGGAGCGACGAGTTTATCGTCTGAAAGAATTACTTTTCGCGAGCGTCTTGTCAAATAGTACCCAAATGTGCTCATTCCACCTTTCCACTGAGGATGAAAAACGGTGAAAAAATTAAGATAACATTTATCCTTTCACACCACTGGTACTTTATATTCTCTATAACTACCCGCCCGCGAGTGAGGGCCATACCCTCTTAACCTTCCCCCATTCCCATTAGGGTCGTGACACCACTTCATTGTCCCCACAGGTTAGTCATGTGTGACCGTACATTGATAATTTAGAAGGAGAAGAGTTCCCGTTTGGACCTTGCATATTGTTACGGCATTTGTAGTTATTTTCATGCTCGTGAAGAGTCTAACATTGTCCCTCATGTTTTAGGTGATGGTCTACTATTTTATTTCGCATGAGGTTTGCTTCATTCTGAGTGTAATGTGTCTCAACAGATGCATTTGGGGGTGCATATGAATGTTTGGTGGTGACTCACTTACTGCCACGCGCCCGTGCGGCGGCTTTCAAGGTAATGCTTAGAAGTAGAAGTATATATTCGTTCGTAATGCTGCTACGCGAGCATTTACTTACAATTCATCGAATATCACTCAGAATTCGATTCTTTTATTATCGCTTATATTTAAAGTTCACTATAACATTTTTAAGCAGAGCCGACTTTATCGGCTGAGAGAATTACTTTTAGGAAGCGTTTTCGGGAACTCAAGTTATATTTTTTCTCTAGTTTCCAAAAACGTTTCCTACAATCAATAGATAATTTGAAAGCCAGATCAAGTCTCACAATAGTGCCGATAAACTCATACTTTTAAGGTTTCCATTCATATCTCGCTAAATTTGTGTAAAAGAGAGATTCTTTTTTATGCTGTAATAGACATTGATTTAAATAAAATCAAAAAAAGCAGCGCTAATTTTCTGCCGTTAACCAGTTTAGTTTTTTGTATCAATGTTCGACTTATTTTTTACTCTAGTCAGTTTTTTCCTCGATAAAACTTGCTTTTTTTCACCCCGTAAGGGCTGTTAATTTTGCTGACGATGAAATTGTGTACCAGTGTTTCTAATGTGACTTATGCTTTCAATTCTTTATTTATCACTTTTGACTAGTCATTAGGTACGCAAATACTTTTGAAGAAATATTTGACGTTGTGGTCTACTGCCTCTTCAAAGGAGAACAATTTTTTTTTTGAGTGCTCAAATTTACGGCAAAGTATGTATTGCGGATTAAATCGGCCTGCCAGGGGAAAGTACAAACCTAACAGGCAAGTACTACCATGATCAAAGCCATTATAGATCAAATATAAGTTGACTCACCTCATGTTCATCGCTACTCGCGTCTGCAAGCCTCCAATCGCGTGCACTCACCTTTCCCACAACAAATCACGGCATTCCGTTCAACAGCAAGGAACCCTGTGCACTTGGATGCATCATTAGCCCAGTATTTTAGGTGCTCATCATCAGGTTAGAGAAAGGTGAAGGTAAAACAGAAAAGGAATATAAAGTCACTGCCGGCAGAAAATCACCACTTTCACAGTCTCATCGATGGCTGTAGTTGCGTAAATAATAACATCGCTCCTTATTTGGAATTTACAAAGGATCATTATAATGATTAATGTGGCAGACTTTTGTCCAGTAATGGAATATTTATTTAAGGGAAGCATTGCATTAGGTAGTCGGTTACTAAAGGATGGGGAAGCCACTGAAAATGTCGCGAGAAATTGGTAAGCGCTGAAAGGACAAATATCATTTCAAAAATTTTCCCCAAAACAAAACGTGCATACCGATAATGAAACCGATGTTACGTTGGCCATTTTGATTGAGTTATAATTTCTGCTATAAATTTATTGCAGTTTACCTTTGGATTTACTTTATTTTTAATTATTTAGTTTAATTTATTTACTTTATTGTATTACTGATTAATTACGTTCATTAGCATATATTTTTATAGGTTATACTCTTGATTTTACATTTACGTTGGAACAAAGACCTGAAAGAAGACTTTCGAAAGAAGAGCACCTGAATGTGTGTGTGGATGTATGTGCCGCAGGAGTTAG
>WURS02370648.1:0-17441 GCA_011762765.2 Rhinocypha anisoptera
GATGGAAGGGGTACTCAGAGGCAATGGGTTGTTGAAGGTTGTAATAGAGGATAGAATGTTGGGTAAGCGGGGTAGGGGTAGGAAGAGAATAGGGATATTGGACAGAATGATATGGGGTAGGAAGTATGCAGATTTGAAGAGGGATTATAGTTAGATGTAATGCGGCCAACCTAAGCTTATGCTCATCAAAAACCTACCTTAATCGGTAGATTACCCTTCATCATCTACATTGGTTATTTTGGGTACCTTAATGCTGTAAATGCGTGAATATGCAATGATAATTTGGCAATGAGACAACTAATGACAAAGATAAAATGGGATATTGATTGCTTTAATCAAAAGATTGTTTACCGAGTGTAAAACACTGTCGGTACACTTACTTAAAAATGATAGTGAGAAAGGTTCTTGGGCTTGACCACAGATATTAACAACATCGGAACATTTTAAAGTCAATACATCAGTAATTAGCGTTCACGTGACATAGTATTGGCGCTTTTGGCAGACATTCTATTGGAATAGCCTTCATTTGTAAGATCTAATTGTGTAATTATCTATCTGAATGCTGACCGTCCCGGTTAAAAAAAAATATGGTCGTCTTAAATATTGTTGACCATGACCGCAGTTGACGGACCTGAAAGACCTTTTCTACTTGTTTGTGAATCTTCCGTGTTCATGAGGGATAACGGTGTCATACAGACGAGTGGTTTGTTCTATTGATTTTTTTCAGTTAAGAGAGTTGGTCATTTCTTTTTGAAAAAGATAAAAATAAGTATAGTGCTTTATTAAAATTCTTTGACACTGACGAAAAGTTATTAAAAATTTTATATAAGTTTCTGAGGGTTCATTCTTGTTCGTTTTCGAAGACAAGAAAATGGACTTCCGATTTAACTTGCCAACAACCAAACAACATGAAGATGACCCGCGAGAGCACGTCCTAAAACTCCAACGATATGAGAAATAGATAATTGAAAAAGTTGAGAATATGATATTGAATGACCACCGGATCCCGAAAGCTTAAAAGGAGGCTATGGGCTATATCGTCTGGGATATATTACACTTAAAGGGTTGCAAATGAAAACGATTTGAGCATGATGACTGTCGTGTTGATCAAACCAGTTAAAAAACGTATTCTCATGAAAAAATTCTTTGCAGTGATTATCAAGTACCAGTTTTCAATAAAATTGAACTTATTTTGTGAATAGATCGATTATTAAGAATGAAAATTGGATTCACCAATAACAATAGAATCTAAGGATCATTCTAAACAGTGGACAGAAGTCGTTCGTGGTTTGTGGCCCAAGAAGGTGCATCAGTTACATCGCCAAGAAAAGTCATAGCATGAGTAATTTACGAGGGAACAGGTATTTTGATTACCTTTTATTCATTTATTACCTCAAAAAAATACCTACAAATAACCGAAGAACATTACTAGTCATCTACGAAACAAAAGAGCCAGAAATATAGTGGTAAAAGAACTGATATGCAGGAGAGAAAAACCATTTTTCAAAAAGGCCATTCACCTCTCCACGTAATAGCTTTGGTGGTGGAAGCATTAGGAGTTCTAGTCTAAGATTTATTTATTCTTTATACATTGCTTTCCCAGTATTCTCATGATTTGACACCCTTTGGCTTATATTTGTTCCAAAAACCTGAACTTACTTTACAGATCATTGTTTTAAGGAATAATTACTTTAAAGTATTTATAAAATAAGTGTGTCGCACTTATTAATCAATCGTTTAATCAAAATTTAATCAATACAACTCAATGGAATAATTAAATATAAATTACAAAATTTATAATAAGTTCAGCTTAGACCTTTATAACCTCCTTTGTAACTCTTATAAACTAGGTAATTACACTAGAAAACCCATTGTATATGAAAAGACAAAGTATAGATTTTTTATACAACTATTCCCAATATACTGACGTCTCTGTAAGACAAATTGCTGAGTACAATTTCCTTCTAGGGGTTTCAACCTTTTTAATATGTAGGGGATATATAGAAAATCTGAATGAATTCTTCCTACAAGTAACAGCTGTGTTAGGGAAAGGGCCAACAACTGGAGAAAACAATGGCTTAGGTGGTATAAATATAACGTAGATTTAATTTTAGTTTTACCCAGTTCTGTAGCACTTGGGTCTACTCCTATTACACAAATGATCCAAGTAAAAGCCCTCGAATGCTAGATTTTTGGCAAAAGACCTATTGATACAAAAATAATTGTGGTCAAAATAAAATAATTATAAAGTAAAAATTATCATAAAGTGAGAGGTCTAGAGTAAGGACTGTTGTATAATATAATATCATTTTACATGTAAATTATATGAAAATCGTTTCAAATTTTAACTCCATATTGCTTCATTAATACTTTCCCTCGAATGCTGGAAAAGGTGGGAGATTCCTACTGCTTCCACTGTCCAATAAAGGGAAACATCCATCCACGAGGTGAGGGATGGTAAAGCAATCTTGAGGCTAAAGTGGCTCTGGAGGTCCGCCGGTATAAGCCGTCACCCTCTGAATGGCCAACAGCCTCTTTGGAAGATAGAAGAGCTTTCAGGGAAAGGGCACTCTCATATCATTGGAGTGAGAAATTGCTCCTAAAACCGGATGAACCCCTTGATTGTTGAACGGCATATAATAAAGGCCATGGGATTCCCCTGGATTTGAATATTTAGATTTCCCAATATAGTATGGACTGGAAAGAAATGGCGAGTTTCCTTGGAACTAAATTATCCGGAGGTGAAATGGTCCCCCGGTTGGATCTCCGAGAAGGGGTCAGTCATAAAGAGTTTCCCAAAAACTTTCGGGCGTAGAATCATAGAGTAAATAATACCATAGAATATTCTCTAGGTAGGTAGAACGTAATGTCCTGAAACGTGTTGTAAACCAGATAATGGAAAGGCTTAAGATATACATTTTTAGTTATGAGTGAAATTAGACTGACTGAAAATAGAGACATTTGGAATGAAGATTTCAGAGTATAACTCTAGAGTTACTCTGAAATACTAGGAAAATTACGTGTTCGAATAATTAAAGTGGAACAAGCGGAGGAAGAGAGTGAAAGCTAGTGCCAACTAAGTGATGGAATATTACTAGTCAAGAGAGAAGCAGAGCCCGTCAATATTGGACTGATACAGGTGTACCTATCGAATAGCTTGCACGCAGTCGAGAAAGTCGAAGAAGTGTACGACCAACTGAATGAAGTGATTGATATGATTGATAATGGAAAAGAAAAATTAATATTATTAGGGAACTGAAGTGCTGTAACGAGAGAAGAAGCTGAGAGGGGACGACTGTGAGAGGAGTTTGGATTTGGTGTGAACGATGAAAGAGGAGAGAAATCTGCCGGGTTCGTCAAAGAAAATGATTTAATGGAGGCAAACACGTACTATGAAAAACCTAAAAGAAGCCTGTACGTATGGGCCACGCCCGGAGATTGATTGATATAAAACATATTATATTCTACTCAGAAAAAGGTACCGTAACCATGGTCCTGTTGTTAACAGTGAACATGATCCAGTCATGTAAAGCACACTTAAAATGAAGAACTAAAAAAGAAAAGAGAAAACTCCGATATGGTATATCAATGTATTGAAGGTAGAATAACAAATATAAAATGCTAAGATTATATAAATGTTAAAATTAAAGAAGTTACAAGTCAAAATGAAGTGATTGGTAAGTGGGAAACTTTTAAAACCGTAATGTTAGAATTTGCAGTAAAACATCTTTCTCCACCAAGGTACCTTCTTGAAAACCCTGGGCGACTGAAAAATAATGAAGGCTCATAGAAGAAAAAGGAAGTTTAAGAACGAAAAAAATGACAGTGATTGTACGAAATGAAGTAATGTAAATAGAGAAGAAAAAATAGCCAAAGTAACATGGATTAATAAACAATGCCTGGAAATAGAAGATAACTTAAGAAAGGGAAAATTATGAATTGCGAACATATTAATACGAACACTCTTTGGAGAAGAGAAATTAAAAGGAAGTGATGTAGGAAGTAATGTTAGCTAATATTGAAGGTAATAACATAGATGAAAGATGGAGATAATATGTCGAAAATGTATAACACAATGCAGTAATCAGGGACAATGAAATGGAAGGAATAAAGTGCATGGGGACAAAATAGGTCATTATGTAACCAGAGAATAATATGAGCAAGCTCTGAAGCTTGAAGACAGGACCTGATGAAATTACTGAAGGAATGCTGCATGAAGAGGAAAAGAAAATATCCCAAAAGGCGTTTACACGGCGTTATAAGTGAAATCTATGACATAATTTATGTTACCAAAATTTTGAATAGGGCTTAATGATAGCAAGGCTTAAGAAAATAATCTCATATAAATGTGATAAACATAGAACTTTAAACTTGATATCACATAGATTTATATTCCTCACATAAATTTTATGTAACGGTAGAACACCTAAAATAGATCAAAATTTAAGTGCAGACCTGTTTGGGTTAGCAATTGGTATGGGCACGAGATAAGTTACCTCAGGACTTTATTATTGAAAAATCCATCCAAGTTAACCAGTCAGTACTTATCACCTTTATAGATCTAGAAAAAGAAAAAGCCTTTGATAATAATGTTGATTGAGAAAAGCTGTACAAAGCATTGAACGAGATAAAATGTTATACATGAAATAGGAAAATGCTTGTAAAAAATATGAGGAAGAAGAAAATGGAGAGAACTTCAAGATGCTCTGGCACATCCGGCTGTGCTAATTCCTAATTACTTTGGGTCAACTGAAATTAATATTTTTCTTCCCATCACCTATATTCTTTTGGTCGGATCGCTGCTTACAATTTTCCGTTTCAAAAAATTAAATAGAACCTTAAAATTCGAAGATTAAAGGAAAACTGTAGGCAGCCCTCAAGTAATTCCAATTGAGTTGAATGATTTTAAAAATTAGTACTCATTTGGAAAAAATGTATTCACCGATGAGGGAATTAATTTCAAGGGGACTAGGACCAATGTGAACAGAAATTCATGGCTAACCCTAAGGCTAAAGATAAATTAACGTCGTGTAGATGAGATTCCCTTACATAGTTACTAAAATACTTAAGATCGCTCAGATTTCTCTGTTTACATTTTACTTTTCCCCAATTCATCCTTGAATTATGGTTCCGACACTCAGATTGGTTATTTATATCCCGTTTTAATTTGATCGAGATTCGAATTGAATACCGATTGAAATATTACTACATTGGAGTGCAACATCTTTTGGCGCATTTGTATTCATCAGCATACAACGAAATGACTGACATATTTTTGCATTAAATGAAGATTTTTATAGTTTTGATAGTTTAATATTCTTTCTGAAAATGCTTTCAAAGTCAGTTTATTGTATATTTTATTTTTATTCAGTTATGGAACAATCTTCCTGCAATGCATGTGCACTTGCATTTCAATGGTCGCTCAGGATATATTGATTGAAATAAAATGTTGTAAACTAATGGGAAGCGGAATCTCGGAAACCTTCGATTAGTACTCGAACAGATGATACCATTTAAACTCCGCGTGATAGTATTATGCATGTAGAAACCCAAATGGTCGGAATTTTCGGGCTGCAAAAAGCATATGAAAATCGTGCAAGGTTTAGGGAAAGAAATTGAAAACCCTTCCTATTATAATTTGAGATATCGTTTTACTACAATTAATTGTACACAGATGATAAATTATTTCGATTTAAGATACTATATCTTCTTCGTATTCGGAAAATTAATTCATAAGTTTCCTTAAAATAAGATTTCTAGCACGAAAAGCATAATGAAATCGATTATTTTATTAAACGAATCCCTTCACAACGCAAACACTTAATACAAACAATCTGTTATAACATCTCACAGTAAAATCATTGGGATACCATTATAGTCCTTTAGGGTCGGAGTAGAATCTAAAAATAAACAGAACTGCTTGCGTAATGAGCAATAGTATTTCAGTAAATAAACATTTATATTTGATTCAGTTCTCATTTAAAGAATACATTTCGTTCTTTTCTCTTCTCCAAGAGAATTACGACAAAAATTAAACGAATCCTTAGTGGCATGTTTGAA
This sequence comes from Rhinocypha anisoptera, assembly GCA_011762765.2. Lineage (NCBI taxonomy): Eukaryota > Metazoa > Arthropoda > Insecta > Odonata > Chlorocyphidae > Rhinocypha > Rhinocypha anisoptera. The sequence goes on from WURS02370648.1 coordinate 6,061, forward strand.
AATTTCACATTTGGGGATAATGACAGTAAAAGAAATTCAAGTCATTTAACTTTAAATTCCTTAATTTTTATATTTATAGTTGTAAGATATGTACATCAGTTTTACAACGATACTCTAGTAATGGAATATCAGAAATATAATGCGAATAGAAATTTAGCTCATGGAGACTTTTCCTCAGCTTTCACTGGAAAACAATCCTAGAAGTCCATTCGTCTTTTGGAGTATTTTTTTCATTTTACGTTACCAATTACGTTTTTGAACAATTTGATCACCTATAATTTCACACATGGTACGGAAAATATGTTATGTATAATATATACATATTACAGAAATTACACTATAACATTTTTTTAAAATTCCTGCTGTAAATACGAATAAAAAGGAGAGGAAGAATTTAATTTGCCTTAAAAATGGGTCGATTAAAATGTCCATATTATTGAAAATTATTGTTTATTTTCTGGGAGTATCTATGTATACCTTTCCTTTCGTCCATATGTAATAGGCAGGAGTAAACGTATAAGGATTCGGATTTCCGTAATTAATAAAGCAATTTCACTGAATAGATATATGAAATTGATAATGACTTTGTATCGGTGGCTAATTATTCAAAACTCATTCCGATACAGTTCAATTTTCCGTCATCCATAGATATGAATTAACAGTCAATATGAATTGCATCTAATGGGAAATCTTCTCTTTCGCCAAGTCATTACTCCCAGTCAACCGTACGTTAACTAAGCGAGTTCAACCTAATTAGTCGCATGGGGCATTACGCATATCCACACCCTCAATGGTAATGTAGATCCTTTTAATTAATATTGGATTACGTTAATGGGAAAGCATTAGTAAACTCTGTTGCAAATGCATGATTACTCTTCTTGGAAAGCCATGTTTCCCGTAACATCTTGCTCCCCTGAACTGGAGTTTCGAGATTTTTTTTATCAAAGCTTCTGTCATTACGAGCTCATGTCATTTGGAAAGCTCATACTGAGAGTTGGTCATTGAGTAATCAGAAGTTGACGAAATAACTCATAATTTTCCTAAATGGCTTTCCTAAGACATAGAATGTGTGTGGAACGATATTTGGAAAACCAACTGTCCTTGCTGCTTGAGGTTTAAATTGCTTTATTTTATAAATGGCGTGCTTTCTAATACTGTCATTATAAATGTTTTTTCTTCTAAAACTCTCTGATTTAGTAGATAGTTTAACAATTAAATATTATTAAAAAACATGCGAGAAATATATATACGTACACACATTCGTATTTTGTAAATGTTATATAATGATTTATAATTTATATTGAAAGTTTTTTTAAAGTAAAACAAAATTTTAAATTTGGAATTTTCGGTGAAACGTAAATATCCTCCACACTTAGGCATGATAATTATTTATTTTTAAAATAAATATTCACATAAATATAGACATAAACCTTCAAATAGAATTTTCAATCCGACTTTTTGAAAAAAGCGTTATAGGATTCCAGAAAAGAAATCTTTGTGGAAAATTATGTAAATTTACTTCTAAATTTCAATTTTTCAGTTTCAGTTAGAAATGTAATTTCTTTCCTAACCACCAATTTATGCAAAATTGTTATTCGTTTTAATTCCCTTTTTTGTGGAAATATTTTACTTTAATATTTATAATGAGGTGATTGATCCTTAATCACTCACTTCATTTGGTCTCAGAATTGTATGTCTTTGAGTATGATATATTTGATACGTTACCCTATACTATACTGAAATCTGCCGGAATCGAGGAGAAAATCCATTTAGTCCACACTATAAAGTCAGTTTTAATGTTATTTTTATTAGATTATTAGCTGAGTAATATTCAAACCTCTACATATCATTGAATTCATTGATACTTTATTCACTGGCTTATTTTATAATTTTCATACTATTTCACAATAAGTTTCCTTATTTGCATTATTTTCTGTCTTGATTATAAGTGTACTCACTTATGAAACTATAGCAATCAGAATAGTTGATTTAAATTGAAGGCCGTTAATTATGACTTTCATATATTGTGTAATTTCATTACGGAATACCTATTCTTAGAGGTTAAAAAGCAATTCTATCATTTATTTAAATACCTTGTTACTTTCATAATGAGTCGTGTTGTTATAATGGACTACAGCTTGGATATATTAATATGGTGTGGTCTGCTCCCATGTTGATTATGAGTAATATTAGAAGGCAAGCTAAGACATTGCGACTTGCCATTCCAGAGATGGCGTATTTTAACGATATTTGAGTTTTTTCCCTTCGCGGCATATTAATTAGGTGGACCTGGAACTGCGAATGTCCTAAATGTCATCAGTTTGGGATAACATTTCCAAAGTCACAACCTCATTCAACCATTGTATGCAAGCAAATTTGAAATTAATCGTATTTGAAAGGCAATCTGCCTCTTCAAAAAGGTTTTTCTCACACGTATTTCAAACTGTCACTTCATGGTCTTTTTAAATTGGAAGTTGAATATTAGCCAAATGCAGGCTCCTAATATTTATTAGTTGTGCATTTAGAGCACTGACGTGTAACTGCCCGAAACCTCTCGGACCCGACTCGAACCCGAAAGTCTGTCAAGGTTAAAAACAAAAGAAGAAACCTTAAATCATTTCCGTCTTGACTGGAACACGGGAGGCTGTATGGTGCGCAACACCTGCAGGAGCGGATAGTCGTCGATAACTCAAGGATGCTCTCGTTTGGGAAGTTAGTTATGTTGTGCAGACCCTTGCCTCCCATCTCCCAAGTCACTTCCAATGGTAGCCACTGTGATTTAAGCAGCCTTCGCAACATGTTGGTCGTGCCAGAGAATGATATGGATGATGCACAAGCCTCGTTTTGTGTCTATCCCGCAGTCACTATTCACGAAAGGGGACTCGGTCCATTCTGAAGGTTTTTAGCAATAATTTCCGAAGTAAACTTTTTCCCCCATTAACCGGTAACATTTCAGAATTGCTTTCTTTTTTCTTCACTGCTTTTTCAAATCCGTAATCGCTGTAAAGGTATCCTTTATTACCTAGAGACGACATGATAATGCAGTCTATGAAATATCTACTATGTATATACTTCGTAAGCATGATAATAACTATTTATGCTCTTAATTCTCTAAAAATTCGTACCTTAATACTGATTTTGTGGGAAATAAGGCGATGAACTATCAGTTCTATTGGCTCATTTAGTAGCATTACCATTTACCGTGATTCGAAATCAGTTAATTTTTAGAAATATTTTTATTAATTAATTTTTTTCCATCTTTATTCAGAGAAGGTTAAAACTTTTCTAACTCACTTCTTATTCTCTAAGAGTTTAGTGATAGACATATGCATACCCTATATTTAAGTGATGATTTCCATATATTTTCCATTCCATATCATATCTTTTTCTTGGAACTTTCTGTAATTGTAGATTTTTCTGAATGGAGAACCTTTGTCAAGGAACTTTTTCCGAAAAAATATTAAGCATGCGTAGAATTCCTAATTTTATGCTAATAAAGTCGTAAATTAATATCCACATTCTTATCAAGAGTCTTCTTTGGAGAAGCTGGAAACTTTCTCCTTGATAATGTCAACGAGACTGAAATAAAAAGACTGAAAAAAATGGAACGGCCGGAAAACAATTAATAGGGTGCTCCCTCGAACGGAAAAATATGGATTTGAATTTTTTGATGATGTAGAATGGAGGAGATGTTTTGATGGTGAATTTCTTGCTTACTTTTTAGTTAAAAGTAAGCAAGAATATGCTCCCAATGGGAAACCACATTCACGTGGTGAAATGGCTTGCGCATTCCAGTGACCCTTAGAGCTGCATTGGCTGGAGTAGTGATCATTTCACCTGGCAGGATCGTCAATGAGTGTAGGAGAGGGACGAAAGCAATTTCACACAGTGTGTGTCTCTCAGTCAGGCAGGCGGAAAGGGGTTCGATACCCAGAGAAAGTTAGAGGACAGCAAATTCATGACGGAAAAAGGAAAATTCAACGTTATAGGGCTGAGTGAGGCAATATGGAGAAACACTAGAGAATGCTTGAGCAAAGTGTAATGAATCTTCTATAGTCAGAGTCAATGTGGGGTAGCAATTGTTCCTAATCAGAAATCACGGAAGAAGTTAATCGACATCGAAGAGGTTAGTGCTAGAAAAATAACTCTAGAGGTAAAATCTCTTCCAAATAACTTAGTTTTGATACCGGAATATATGCCTACTCTTGGTTTGCAGAAGGATGAAGTAGACGAGGTGTGTGATCTGCTTGAGGAAATAATTGCCAACATACCCGATGGAAAGTATGATGTAGTTATGGAGAACATGGATGCTTTCGTGATTGAAGGAAGAGAAGGAAATAAGTAGATGAATAAGGATGAAAAAGGTTTAGTGGCAAGAAGTAATCGTGGGGAGAAGTAAGGGGAATTTGGTAGTAAGGAACACATAGGTAACACACCACAAGAGACGCAGTTACACTTGGAAGGCACTGTAAGATCTGAGAGATACAGGAAGACTCCAGTTAGATTACATCATGCTTAGAGATAGATTTAGGTAAAGTGTTTGAAAATTAAAATGCTATCTGAGAGCGGACGGGGAGTCAGGAAACAATATGGTTATGTGAAATTTAAGAGGATTAACAAGAGTAGGAGATTAGAGAAATGGAATCTAGAACCTATAGTAGAAAGAAAGAGTAAAGAGTAATCAATAGTCCCTCTTCCAAACGAGGGTGATCGAAGTTCGATAGTGGAACGAACGTGGGAAGTTCTTAGACAGCAGCTGCTTAAGAAGTAAAGTGAACTAGGAGTAGAGATAGAGTGAACAAGAAGAGTAATAAAAAGTCATGGTTTACGATGGAGATGCTAGATGTCGTTGGGCTTCTCTCCTTGATTACAATCCTTCAAGTTTATGACCCATAGTCACTTTATAAATGAATTTAACTATTAATAAAACGTGGTGTTATTTATTTAGTCATTTAGTTATTCTCTGAGTTATTCATGTAATTATTTATTTATTACTTCATTCAGTCATTTATTTATTTATTTTCCATTTTTCCACACATAACACTAAGAGGCCAATTACGGTGGACAGTACGAGTGTAACATATTTAATAACAATGACGAAACACAAATCCATTTTAATGATTAGGAGATGGTAATTTTCTACTCTTAAAAATATACTTTATATTGACCGGTTTCGATGTCACTGCATTATCATCAGGGCTGATGATGATACAGTGACACCAAAACCGGTCTAGTATATAAAGTATATATATTTTAACAGTGGAAAATTGCCATCTCCCTGTCATTCAAATGTTCGAATTCCACCTTATCAAGCCTTAAACCATGAAATTCGTACACACACCCATGCCGTAGGTGAGATTGAAAAATCCAACTTGTTGGGATTCAGACCCGTGACCTCCAGGTTGACCGAGAAGAACGTTAGTCCGCTGCCACACATTCGCGATAACGAATGGAAAATGTAATGAGTTTCAACAAAGGGACATTATTAAACAGGATAACCAAATTATCGATTAATTATAACTTCTTAATAGAGCAGTATTAAATTACATTATGCTCTTATATTTTTATCGATAATTTTGTTGTAAAATAGGATAATGAATATCAGCATAAGTGAAAGTAGGAAATCAAATTCCAAAACAACAAAATCACCGCAAATATTCTCCATTCATGTCTCTCACTCACCTAAAAACTCCCCGCCAAACTCCTTGAATGCACTAGACCGCTTGAAAAAAACATACCCCTCCAATCTCTACTTTTTCCGACCAGGTTAGCCCAGGGGTAGCGCGCTCGCCGGCTAGCCCAAAAGTCGCGGGTTCGAATCTCTCCTAAGGCATGTGTGTAGTTTTATGAAAGGGATTTTTTTCTATGATTAGAAGTGGAGTGAAATGACCATAGCCGTCGAAGCACCCTATAAACAAAAATATTACTAATACCCATACAATCATCAATGCTGGAAGATGTGTGCCATCCTTAATCCCCCTTCCCCACCCACTTCACTCTTGAAGTCTCTTCCAAAAATTCTCTACTCCTCCTGCACCTCCAACAATGTAATATACCACCTGAAATGAAAATTATGCCCTGCTTTCTACATTGGTCAATGGACCACGCCTCTAAATATACTTGTCAATAATCATCACGCCTCCTGCAACATCTCTTCACGACCAGTCAACTTTCCCCAACACGCAGATTACCACAACAAATTTTTCAATGAATACTACAATGCAGCAATACTTGTCTCTCTCCCTCCCACATAAACCCCATTTAAAGTAATAACTCAGGTAGTTATAATATCTGCTATAAAATATCTGGTCTTAAAATCGAGATGATACCCCTCATCATCTCTCTCGTATTTCCCCTCCTAAACCCAACTCCCTTTTCTTCCATCCAATAGTCCTCTACTTTTGTTTCCTTCTTCTTTTATATACTACTTAATTTAGTTTTCCTCCCTCAGTAGATAAAAATGGTGGTGGGCACCGATATATACCCCATATTTCTTGTGAGATATTTACCTATTCCCATTTGCTTTTTATATGTGTTTGTTTCACCACTACGAAGAAATCTGTTTGAGCATCAGTGTATATAAAATGCTTGAACATTATGCATGCATGGTAAAAAATATGTATATATGGCTTTTATTTAGTTTTTTCGTTGACCGTCTGATGCCTGTCTGCTAATCTGTATTCCTATCCTTACGACTAAAATACGGGCTGCATGCTGACATGTTTCCCTCTCCAAAATTATAACAACGCCTGGGATAGCAATGGAAATAACGAAAATCGTATTTTTTGTTTATTCTTTTCATGTTTCTCTCACATATTATACATAGATTTTACTTCAAAACATTTGGTTGGATGCAGGTTTTCTCTACTCCTGCACTGAAGATACCTTTTGATCTGGGCCTCATGCCAGCTCGGAGACCTTTTTTATTGCAGCAGGAGGTCATGTTGTAATGCTGTTTGTGTAGTAAAATGCATCCCATACATACGAAATACAAAAATGAAGGAGCTCCCCCCGCTTTTGGGTCTGTTTAAGCTCTTCTGAGAAAGAGATCTGTTCTGGGATACGCACTCATACTTCACCTTTTACTGCTGTTTGATACCCGAAAGATATTGCTTATGGGCAGTTAACCAGTGAATAACGGGCTTCCTAGTGAGATATGACGCGTATCTTTCCTATGCGGTGTAACTCCAAACAACGGAAATCTTAATGACCCTCTGGTAGCACCTTAGTTGCAACCCCGTTCCATTTATGTGCATCGTATTCTTAACCGTCAACTGACAGGTTTTTTTCTTTCATTCCCCAACTATTCATGCCACTTGGAGATATTTCTGAAGAATGAAATCCAAACCTTTTCGTGGAATGATGTACTAAGTTTCATCGTGGTCAAATATGTATCGTAGATACTTGTAATCCAATCCGCTACGAGACGACACCGAGTACAAAGGATAATACGTTTGTAAGTCTTTTTTTCGATTAACGTATTCTTCAATAGATTCTGTTTCATCTTCGTTAATTATTTTGAACTTCTTCATATGGTCTTGGTCATATAAGAATTTTAGACTTGGTTAACATGAGGAAACTGCAATTGAAAGAAATTTGATCCGTAGTCGAAAGACTCTGAGAATGGACTAACTCTTAAAGTTTATCCCATTTTATCAATTCTTATAAAACACGCACTCCACTAATTCATGACAGTACATGTATTGCAACATTTATGCCATTATTTCAAGAGTGTAGACGCGTCTCCATTCATTCCGGTTTTGCACTTGCTCCGAGATATTTCTGCAAAACAATGAAATAAAATACACGTGAAAGGAACCAATTTTAGTCTTTGTTTTGGGGATCTACATTAATTTGACGTTTCATTTACGGTCACTATGGGGGGAGGGCACAAAGTTAAAACGTTTTAATTCTGTTTACAACAACGTCGTCTTACAATGTTTACATATTATTGATGGTACAATTTGGACGAATTTGCAGAACGAGAGGAACAACGATCTAGAGTGGTGAGTTAATTTAAACTGAAAGGATTGGTTTATTGGTTCCTAAAGTAGCGGACACATTAATTATCATTTGATTAAATATTGTTTTGAATCTACCTTTTCTTCGATGTAAAAAGAATAAAAAATAATTCACTAAACTAAAAAATTCTTTCCTTGCATATTAAATTTATTCTCTAAAGGGTATAACACTTGCATTTGCTTCGGTAATGATATTTCGCGTCATTCGTAATACGGAAAAATAAAATAAAACAATCAAAAGTGTGATGAACAGAAAAAAATGATTCTTCATTCTTGAAAATGATTCTTCTAGGTCACTTCATTGGAATATAAATATCTAATTTTCCTGAAAGTTATTTGTTGCAAGTAAGATTGAAATGTTGCTTATTTCGGTAACCTACTTCTGAGTTACATAACGCACGCGATTAAAATTAATATAAATCATTGTACGGGTATCCTAATAATACTCATAATGCTGAATTTATGTGAGCTTGGGAGTTTCTGCCCATTTAGGAATTTCGGTGAATTGCCGAGGCCTTAAAATGAATTAATATATCGATAAATTTTACTCGTTTTTGATGTTTTTTGTTCGTAGAAAAACGTAAAATTATTTATAATCCATTTATTATCATATGCTTAAGAATACTCTTTGAGAATTCAATCCATAGTCCAACACATTTTTTTATCACGGAAATATTATTACCAAAAGGTATAGTAAACTTCCTCCCATCGGTGTATAATTTAATTTCAAGTTGTCGAAACTTTAGTTTAGCCAAGTCCTACTTTTAAAATGGGGCATCTTTGGCATTACTAGGCACTTTAAAACTGCTAGAAAACATGTATTATAGTTACTCAGGAGAAATTTGTTTGTGCATGTAATCAGGATGAGAAGCGGTCACTGATTAGACTCTTCCTCAGCAATCGGTACGTGAATAGAACCCTATTTTCACGATTCACGTTTACTCCATCTTTACTTAATGTAAGACTTGCTACTCCGCAACTTCATCACGAAGACGATGACAAAGCAAGATTTTTAACAAACCCTTCCTACCATCCGTAGATTCTCTCTTTCCTATTCCGAATGCCCTTGATACACATTTCATTCATGCGAGCATAGGAGAAGAAAATGTAACTGTGCTTCTCTCGACGACGCCATGTGCTATTGTTTCCCAACCTTTAAGTTTTTTTCTCTTTTTCTTTAAAATTTTTCTCCCCTCTTCTATAAATTTGTCAGAGTATGCCGCTGGCAATACTTTTTTTATGCTATACCAGATATCATGGCTTTACATACGCCCGTATTTAGCTGACAAAGTGGTATTTTTATATGGATTAAATACTTAATAGTAATATGTTAATGTGATAGTATATTGGTAACAGCTTAGAAAAGTCTGACATATCTCACCTTATGTATCAATTACGTGAATAATATGTAGCATAAACCCATAACATTTAAAAATCCAGAGTAGTTATGAATGTTTTTGTTTGATTATTAAATCCCTTGCGTGTTATTATTTATACGAATAATTAAAAATTGACTGAAAATATCTCGTCATATTGATTAAAAATTGATTTTATAGGAATAAGCTTTCAGTGTGGTAAATCACATGACGTTGTCCAAATTATTGTGTATGAACACATGAAACCTTGATATCTAAGTACAATACCTTCCTGAAACATTTAGTCACTATGACTATTTAAAATTCTCAAAAAAATCGGAAGCTGACAAGTAAGTTGCAGTCTAGTCTTGATCATAGACACGATGTATGCAAAATGTCAGTGTAAAAAACGTCCTCTCTGAATCCCAAATCCACATGCAGAATCCTAAGAGAAATAGGAGAATCTGCTAAAAAACGATTTCTATTTATCCAGGTTCTATGTTAGATTTGAAGAAGTTTAAACTCGAATACAATTGAAGAAGTTTACACTCGGGCCTACATGCTCTTTCTTCTTTGCTCATTGTAAGATTCACCAGAATGAAATGTAAAAGTTTTGTAATTTATGTGTTCTTCTTAAATATCATTTCTAATAATATGTATCCATCAAGAGTTCATACTACGCTCCTTTTATTTTTTAATTTAAATTTAAATTTAATTTGTATTAAATATGCCCTTCTTGTTTGAAAAAATGTAAAGATGGAAAATTAGATACGAATACATGCGAGAAGTAATAGACGGTTTCTATGGTTTACAGTCATATGATACGTTATTTTTTTAAATTGTGCCTGGAAATATCGTCTGAAAACTAACAGAGAAAATATACTCTTCTATTTTACCGGGATTCATAAGTTCCGTTGAGTTATGCATACATTGGTCTTATATTTTTCCTTCTACCTTTTCAGCCAGTAGAATTGATTATGTTTTAATCTCACAATTCATAAAATGAAATGATAGGGAGAAAATAACATAAAAAATTTTGATATGAAGGATAATTGCCTCTTTTTGGATATAGGACCATCATTATCAGTTTATCAATCCGAAGATTGGTTTGAAGCAGTTCTTCAAAACCAACCTATATTAAGTTCTTCTCTGCTATCGCCACATCTTGTCACAGATGCCTGTGTCTTGTAAAGAGCATGTATTATTCTTCTGTCATTGTAGTGTATTCCGGCATCCTTCAGAATTCGTACCATGCAGTTCCAGTCAACTATATTTAAAGCTTTTCCTAGGTTCACCAAGTAACAAACCTTGGTTGGACATTCTGGAACCTCATTTCCAAGATGAGCCTAAGTTTAAGGATTGTACCCTTGTTCTCCAACTTATCCGAAATCCAAAGTAGTCATCACTTAAATACTCTTCTATTTTCATCTCCATTCTTCTTGATATATAGGACCCCATGATATACTTATTTCTGTTAATCTAAGGTGGTCGAACTACAGCGGTCTCAGCCGAAGAAGGAAATGGATTAGACCATGCCTTTCAAGGCTGGAATGATGAAGCAAATGAAACATAAATGTTATATAAGCACATCTGAATAATAATTTTGTATATATTAAATGAAACGTGGTTTCGACACCACAGTCAATGAGTCTCGAGGGTGTTTAAGAAGCCATCTAAAACACACGAAATTGTTTTGTAAGGAAACCTCGGATCATCATCATATTGGAGACAGAGAGCATTATTCGGTCGAGACCTTTTCCTTTACCACGTTTACCATCGGCCTCAAGAGATAAGAGAGAAGCCATATCTGGTGACACGGTGAGGCGATTGTACTTAAACTAAATTTTTTGACACCTGTGTTGCAACAGCTTGCGTTCTCTTGACTATCAAGGGATCACTTACCCTTTGCAAAAAAATCCTTGATGATCTAGTGTTTTCCCGGCGAATAATCTTGGTGAAAATCTCTCGGGTTTCCCACCGGGTCAAGTTTTCCATGGTCTCCTCC